>CM042388.1:3798819-3813819 GCA_023634145.1 Thymallus thymallus | reverse complement strand
ATGTTTCCACCTCCATGCTTCACGGTTGGGATGGTGTTCTTGGGGTTGTACTCATCCTTCTTCTTCCTCCAAACACGGCCAGTGGAGTTTAGACCAAAAAGCTCTATTTTTGTCTCATCAGACCACATGACCTTCTCCCAGTCCTCCTCTGGATCATCCAGATGGTCATTGGCAAACTTCAGACGGGCCTGGACATGCGCTGGCTTGAGCAGGGGGACCTTGCGTGCGCTGCAGGATTTTAATCCATGACGGCGTAGTGTGTTACTAATGGTTTTCTTTGAGACTGTGGTCCCAGCTCTCTTCAGGTCATTGACCAGGTCCTGCCGTGTATTTCTGGGCTGATCCCTCACCTTCCTCATGATCATTGATGCCCCATGAGGTGAGATCTTGCATGGTGCCCCAGACCGAGGGAGATTGACCGTCATCTTGAACTTTGAACTCCATTTTCTAATAATTGCGGCAACAGTTGATGCCTTCTCACCAAGCTGCTTGCCTATTGTCCTGTAGCCCATCCCAGCCTTGTGCAGGTCTACAATTTTATCCCTGATGTCCTTACACAGCTCTCTGACCTTGGCCATTGTGGAGAGGTTGGAGTCTGTTTGATTGAGTGTGTGGACAGGTGTCTTTTATACAGGTAACGAGTTCAAACAGGTGCAGTTAATACAGGTAATGAGTGGAGAACAGGAGGGCTTCTTAAATAAAAACTAACAGGTCTGTGAGAGCCGGAATTCTTACTGGTTGGTAGGTGATCAAATACTTATGTCATGCAATAAAATGCTAATTAATTATTTTAAATTCATCCAATGAGATTTTCTGGATTTTTGTTTTAGATTCCGTCTCTCACAGTTGAAGTGTACCTATGATAAAAATTACAGACCTTTACATGCTTTGTAAGTAGGAAAACCTGCAAAATCAGCAGTGTATCAAATACTTGTTCTCCCAACTGTATATTCTTCACAAAGTGTAGGACTAAATCCATGCTTATTTGAAGCACCAACTATTCAGTCTGATGAATCCATAATGAGACTCTACGAGTGTATTACGCTGTATAATAATTTCATTAATACATGAATATACAGTATGTAAACAAACATGAAACAGTGGATTAATTTATAGATGAATTCGTTGATTGATTGTTGATTGATTGTTTGACAGGGCCTAACCTGATGTTGAGTGGGGTCTCCAGTCTCCATTCATGAGAGCAACACCTGGTGCTGACAGTGATGTCATCCGGGCAAAATGGGCTGGCAGCATGGGACCCATCAGACCCTCCCAGGTGGCACTCGATCCTGCAGGTCAAACAACAGGGAAAGGGTTATGTACCAGACATATCCTGCAGGTCAAACAACAGGGAAAGGGTTATGTACCAGACATATCCAACAGGTCAAACAACAGGGAAAGGGTTATGTACCAGACATATCCTGCAGGTCAAACAACAGGGAAAGGGTTATGTATCAGACATATCCTGCAGGTCAAACAACAGGGAAAGGGTTATGTACCAGACATATCCTGCAGGTCAAACAACAGGGAAAGGGTTATGTACCAGACATATCCTGCAGGTCAAACAACAGGGAAAGGGTTATGTACCAGACATATCCTGCAGGTCAAACAACAGGGAAAGGGTTATGTACCAGACATATCCTGCAGGTCAAACAACAGGGAAAGGGTTATGTACCAGACATATCCTGCAGGTCAAACAACAGGGAAAGGGTTATGTACCAGACATATCCTGCAGGTCAAACAACAGGGAAAGGGTTATGTACCAGACTGCACTGGCTCAGGGCTACTGGCTCAGGTCTACAGTACTGGCTCAGGGCTATTGGCTCAGGGCTACTGGCTCAGGGCTACTGGCTCAGGCCTACTGGCTCAGGGCTACTGGCTCAGGCCTACTGGCTCAGGGCTACTGGCTCAGGGCTACTGGCTCAGGCATACTGGCTCAGGCTGGGTCGATGGAGGATCGGGTATTTGCCTTGATAACAGACATTATGTTTGAGACACAAAAATTGAATTGACTTCCTCAACAGACTGACATTTTGCCAGTGTGGTTTATAACAACACATTTATAGATGCACACACACACACACAAACACACACACACACACACACACAGTACATTTCCAAAGTCTTTTGTCTGTAACATATTTTTGGATATGTGTCAGAGCCCAGTAAGACCAGCGGACTCCATTGGCGACAGATAAAGAAGATGCTAATTAATCACATGATAAATGAAACATATCAAACCAGAAACAGTATGGTAGCAATCCATCAGTATTTCAAGTTGAGACAACTCATGTTATGTTTAGTTCACTCACCTTTCTAACTGATTACAACTAAAGACACTGCATCACATCAACTCCAATATCTACAGAAGATTTTTATGTTGCCTTTATTTAAGCAGGCAAGAAACTGAGAACACATTCTCTTGTACAATAACGGCAACATATGGCTTGCAGAGTTTCTTTAAAGCAGATAAAAAAAAACTAAAAGGTGTCAACACGGCTTCAGGCTCATTTTGCAAAACGCAACACCGCCTGTAAAGGTTAGTCCTCGCTCCCCTCAGACCCCTGGTGTGTACATCACTGGACCCCTGCAGTTTGCATATCAGCGAAACATCGGGGTGGATGATGCAATCATCTACCTTCTGCAGAGGGCCTACTCTCACCTGGACAACGCAGGTTGCACTGTGAGGGTTATGTTTTCCTCCAGTGCCTTCAACACCATTCAGCCCCTGCTACTGGGTGAGAAGATGAAGAGGATGAAAGTGGAAGCACCCTTAGTCTCCTGGGTCACGGACTACCTGACCGGTAGGCCACAATTTGCGCGACTACAGAGCTGTGTGTCAGAACGGGCAGTTAGCAACACAGGGGCCCCCCCAGGGAATGGTCCTGTCCCCCTTCCTGTTCACCCTCTACTACCTCGGACTTCAGATATAACTCTGAAACATGCCACCTACAGAAGTTCTCAGATGACTCCGCAATTGTAGGGTGCATCAGGGGTGGGCAGGAGGAGGGGTACAGGAGCACAATCAGTGACTGTGGTGTGGTGTGAGCAGAACCACCTTCAGCTCAACATCAGCAAAACAAAGGAGATGGTGGTGGACTTCAGGAGAACCAAGGCCCAACTGACTGCAGTCCCTATACAGGGGATGGATGTGGAAATGGTTGGGTCATACAAGTTCCTGGGAGTCCATATGGACAACAGGCTGGAATGGGCTGGTAACACCGGGGCCCTGTACAAAAATGGCCAGAGCCGACTCTACTTTCTGAGGAGGCTCAGGTCCTTCAACGTGTGCAGTAAACTACTGCATACCTTCTACCAGTCTGTGGTGTGGTAGAAGGTATGCAGTGGTGTGCTGGGGAGCAAACATTAAAGCCGGTGATGCTTCTCGGGTAAATAAGCTGATCAGGAAGGCTAGCTCTGTCCTGGGGATGAGCCTTGACACTCTAGAGGAGGTGGCGGAGTGACAGATCCTGGCCAAACTGCTGGCCATCATGGACAACGTCACCCACCCTCTGCACGCTATGGTTATGACGCAGAGGAGCACTTTCAGTCACAGACTGATCCCACCACGGTGTGCCAGAGAGCGCTACAGGAAGTAATTCCTGCCGGCGGCTATTAGACTATATAATGCCTCCCCGGGGTGCCATGCCGTCGGCAACATAGATCTGGAACTGTTGGGGTGCTAGGACCTAGTTTAACAGTTATGCATCCATCCGTGAGTAACTCTGGTCCGTCAGCACTCATTCACTCAGGACCTATTTATTCATGCAGGTCTGTATATACATACTCATGTACAGTTGTTATATCATATCACGTGCAATATTGCTAGTAATTCTTGGACCTAACTTACGTTGACATTCACTCAGGAATGCATATTAGTATCCTGTCAGTTGCACCTTTTCTCATTGCTTTTAGTATATCGAATGTGCAATACGTGCAGTTGTCTGTAATTAAACCCTACGCACTAAGGACTGTATTTTAAGGGAATTACTATTATTACACCAAATTATATCATACACACATTTAGCTATTTAAGTATCTCTTCCTGTCATTTACTTGTACAGTTTGTGTAACCATGCAAGTATTCACTTATCTGTAAATATAACTGTATATTTACCTGTACAGCAAATTTAACCATGCAAAATATTCACTTACCTGTTCATTTAGCCAGTCTGTCTATTAAGTAAACTATTATTACCCTCACTCATATCATATGCATTTTTAGCTACTGAAGTATTTCTCTGCCATCGACCTGTATAGTATAGTTAACCATGCAACATCCACCAATGTATAGTGTACATATTCAGCCAACCACCCATACTATGCAATGTCTTTTTATAGCTTTTTTTTGCACTCCAGATATCTTGTATTTCTATACTTTTTCATACTGCCGCTCTATGTATCATGTACCGTGTATCTGTCTTTTGTGTACTTTCGTTGTGGCATTTTGCACCTGCCCTGTGTTTTGTTGTTGTAGCTGCTTGATAAAGAAATTTCCCCCCCGGGGGATCAATAAAGTACCTATCTATCTATCTATCTATCTATCTATCTATCTATCTATCTATCTATCTATCTATCTATCTATCTATCTATCTATCTATCTATCTATCTATCTATCTATCTATCTATCTATCTATCTATCTATCTATCTATCTATCTATCTATCTATCTATCTATCTATCTATCTATCTATCTATCTATCTATCTATCTATCTATCTATCTATCTATCTATCTATCTATCTATCTATCTATCTATCTATCTATCTATCTATCTATCTATCTATCTATCTTTCCAGCCATCCCACCTGCTGCTGAATTCTCCCTGATAAGTGCAGTTTGTTTGGAAAAGTTCATTGTGTTTCAAATTACCCGAGCTCAGTTAATCCAGCTGCTTGTCTGCCTGTCTTTATGAATATGCATTTAGTTTCTTTGTGTCTGTTGTCAAAAGGCTGGAACATGCATGTGTAATGACTAACAAAAAATAAAACACAATGTGGAGAAAATAAATGATTCCTCAACTGTCAACATAATTCAACTTCATGGGATCAATCAAAACATTCATTGTACAAAGTTTCATTGTTGTATAATTGTTTAAGCTGGTGTGTGGACTGCTAAGCAATCAACCCACAATAGGAATACAGCAACCATGCGTTCGATACAGTTTGTTCTGGGATACAGTTTGTTCAATGGAATGGTGGGGTGTCTAATGGCACGTTCGAGGTCTGGGATACTGTTTGTTCAATGGAATGGTGGGGTGTCTAATGGCACGTTCGAGGTCTGGGATACAGTTTGTTCAATGGAATGGTGGGGTGTCTAATGGCACGTTCGAGGTCTGGGATACAGTTTGTTCAATGGAATGGTGGGGTTTCTAATGGCACGTTCGAGGTCTGGGAGACAGTTTGTTCAATGGAATGGTGGGGTGTCTAATGGCACGTTTGTGTCCATTACGCCTATGGATTTTATTTTTTAATCAGCATGAATTAGACTGAGCAATAAAAGCCCCACTTTCCACACTTTCCACAGTATGTAGCTGTTGCAAGAGCGCATTTTTCACTCTGTCCACTGGTTTCAAACAATGATTGATAGGCAGCTTAAACTTCTTGAATTCAAGCATTACTGGGTTCAAATACACATTTAGATTTGTGAACAGCCATCCGCAACAACCTCAATCCATAAGGCGAAAATAGCTAAATGACAGAGCAGCAGTGTGATTCACATCTGTATCGCCATAGACTACTGTCATCTTTACCTCCAAACGTTTATTCAAGTTAGATTTGGTGTGTCATCATAGTGGTCTCTGACTCGCTCAGGTGGACAAACTTAAAATTGCGCCTTTTTTCAAAGCTGATTTGAATGTCATTGAGAAAACAGAGAAGTGTCAAATACTTTTTTTTTTACAAACATCCTTTCTGAATTTAAAAGTAATCCTCAAAGTAATCATCTAGTTTTTCAAAAGTGTCTGTGATCTGATTAAAATGTTTTTGCTGGTAACGTAACAGATTACAGTTACCATTTTTGTAATCCCTTACATGTTACTCCACCCCTGACTCTACAGTATATTCCAGTTTACTACAGCATTATATAGTATGTAGTAAAGTGTTACTCCACCCCTGATTTTAAAGTACATTCCAGTGTACTACATAATTCTATAGTATGTAGTAATGTGTAATATGTTTTATTGTGGGGGTATAACAATACATTATGCCACCCAGTCAGCCATCTCAGGAGGGGATATTAGTAATGTCTCTTCACTTCACACTAGTCTTCACTTCAAAGAAAAAGCCATATCTCAGACTGGCCAATAAAAATAAAAGATTAAGATGGGCAAAAGAACACAGACACTAGACAGAGGAAGATATGGCTTTTTCTTTGCAACTCTGCCTAGAAGGCCAGCATCCCGGAGTCGCCTCTTCACTGTTGACGTTGCGACTGGTGTTTTGTAGGTACTATTTAATGAAGCTGCCAGTTGAGGACTTGTGAGGCGTCTGTTTCTCAAACTAGACACTGTAATGTACTTATCCTCTTGCTCAGTTGTGCACCGGGGCCTCCCACTCCTCTTTCTATTCTGGTTAGAGCCAGTTTGTGAAGGGAGTAGTACACAGCGTTGTACGAGATCTTCAGATTCTTGGCAATTTCTCAGAACAAGAATAGACTGATGAGTTTCAGAAGAGTTTCTGGCCATTTTGTGACTCCAGATACTCAACTAGTTTTATTGAAGGCCAGTTTAGTTTCTTCTTTAATCAACACAACAGTTTTCAGCTGTGTTAACATAATTGGGTTTTCTAATGATCAATTAGCCTTTTAAAATGATAAACTTGGATTAGCTAACACAACGTGCCATTGGAACACAGGAGTGATGGTTGCTGATAATGGGCACACACATAATCTTGGCCAACAACCTCCTTCCCTCAGTAAGAGCATTGAAGATGGGTCATGGCTGGGTCTTCCAGCATGACAACGACCCGAAACACACAGCCAGGGCAACTAAGGAGTGGCGGCAGGTAGCCTAGGTAGCCTAGTAGCCTAGTGGTTAGAGTGTTGGGCCTGTAACTGAAAGGTTGCCAGATTGAATCCCTGAGCTGACAAGGTAAAAATCTGTCGTTCTGCCCCTGAACAAGGCAGTTAACCCACTGTTCCTAGGCTGTCATTGTAAATAAGAATGTGTTCTTAACTGACTTGCCTAGTAGAAAAAATAGAAAAATAATGAAATTTCCCCCCCGGGGGATCAATAAAGTACCTATATATCTCAAGGTCCTGGAGTGGCCTAGCCAGTCTCCAGACCTGAACCCAATAGAAAATCTTTGGAGGGAGCTGAAAGTCCGTATTGCCCAGCGACAGCCCGAAACCTGAAGGATCTGGAGAAGTTCTGTATGGAGGAGTGGGCCAAAATCCCTGCTGCAGTGTGTGCAAACCTGGTCAAGAACTACAGGAAACGTATGATCTCTGTAATGGCAAACAAAGGTTTCTGTACCAAATATTAAGTTCTGCTTTTCTGATGTATCAAATACTTATGTCATGCAATAAAATGCAAATTAATTACTTAAAAATCATACAATGTGATTTTCTGGATTTTTATTTTAGATTCCGTCACTCACAGTTGAAGAGTACCTATGATAAAAATGACAGACTTCTACATGCTTTGTAAGTGGGAAAACCTGCATAATCGGCAGTGTATCAAATACTTGTTCTCCCCACTGTACATTTATGTCTGACAGATTTTGATAATTGAATGGATCATTTTGCATGTGATGGCTCACACGATGAAGGAATGTTTAGAAGTTGTGAAGAGTTTGACAATTTCACTGAGAATCAACTCATCAGTTTTGATCAGCAAGCCATGTGCATGTAGTTATGTGCAAATTGTAGACAATTGTACTTACTCTTTTGCAAACGTGCCAAAACACGTGCATTTGCTTAAATTAATAAGAAATTGAAATCTGGTGTGAACAAGAAACTAATTGTTCAGAGATTTGAACTTATTGTTTAGAGAAAAATTATTCTCATTTGAGAATTGAGCCAAAGCTCAGAAAAACTGTAAAGTGCACAAATTTTGACCAGAGTCTTATGGACCCTGTAGGTTAACTACATGTGAAAATGAACTACCATGTTGCCATGGGATATAACAGCAAGGGACCTCTCTCCAGGCTTGGCTCTCTCTCTATGAAAACAAACAGAAAACGCAGTGTAAGAAATAAGAGGAAGTCTGCATTTCAGTAATCTGCTACAACTACCCCACAGGCACTTATCATGGGCGTTGTGTATTAGCAAAATACATAATGCAGTATTCATAAGGCTTCAGTGGGAGGAATTCAAATGAAACTGAAATAAAATATTATACAAATATTTTATATTATAAAATAATAATTCCAAAGTATAGTATGGTATTACAGTAACTGGGCTGCTGCCCCATCTGGTTCTGTTTTTAATCATGGAGGTACAGCTTCTATATGTTGTACCTCTGTATTAGAGTAACTGAGCTGCTGCCCCATGTGGTTCTGTTTTTAATCATGGAGGTACAGCTTCTATATGTTGTACCTCTGTATTAGAGTAACTGAGCTGCTGCCCCATGTGGTTCTGTTTTTAATCATGGAGGTACAGCTTCTATATGTTGTACCTCTGTATTAGAGTAACTGAGCTGCTGCCCCATCTGGTTCTGTTTTTAATCATGGAGGTACAGCTTCTATATGTTGTACCTCTGTATTACAGTAACTGGGCTGCTGCCCCATCTGGTTCTGTTTTTAATCATGGAGGTACAGCTTCTATATGTTGTACCTCTGTATTTCTCTCTCTGCAGAGGGTGATATATTGCCAACTGTCAAATGACCTCACATCACCAACACTAGATGTGTGAAGTTGCCAGCTCCAATTGCAATAAGCCTGCATGTAAATATAACACATGCCTCGACAATTCAAGAAATTAAATAATAAATTAGCAAAATGCTTTTTTGGTTTGGTTAACATCTAACAGAGTAAATGATTTAACGTCTGACAGAGTAAATGATTAAACGTCTAACAGAGTAAAGGATTTAACGTCTAACAGAGTAAATGATTTAACGTCTAACAGAGTAAAGGATTTAACGTCTAACAGAGTAAAGGATTTAACGTCTAACAGAGTAAAGGATTTAACGTCTAACAGAGTAAAGGATTTAACGTCTAACAGAGTAAAGGATTTAACGTCTAACAGAGTAAAGGATTTAACGTCTAACAGAGTAAATGATTTATTGCCTAACAGAGACTGCCCCCTGAATATAAACAACAGGAGAGGAGGAGACTATACCACAATGGTAACACTAGACACTAGACTATAACACAATGGTAACACTAGACACTAGACTATAACACAATGGTAACACTAGACACTAGACTATAACACAACGGTAACACTAGACACTAGACTATAACACAACGGTAACACTAGATACTAGACTATAACACAATGGTAACACTAGACACTAGACTATAATAACACAACGGTAACACTAGATACTAGACTATAACACAATGGTAACACTAGACACTAGACTATAACACAATGGTAACACTAGATACTAGACTATAACACAATGGTAACACTAGACACTAGACTATAACACAATGGTAACACTAGACACTAGACTATAACACAATGGTAACACTAGACACTAGACTATAACACAATGGTAACACTAGACACTAGACTATAACACAATGGTAACACTAGACACTAGACTATAACACAATGGTAACACTAGACTATAACACAATGGTAACACTAGACACTAGACTATAACACAATGGTAACACTAGACACTAGACTATAACACAACGGTAACACTAGACACTAGACTATAACACAATGGTAACACTAGACACTAGACTATAACACAATGGTAACACTAGACACTAGACTATAACACAATGGTAACACTAGATACTAGACTATAACACAACGGTAACACTAGATACTAGACTATAACACAATGGTAACACTAGATACTAGACTATAACACAATGGTAACACTAGACACTAGACTATAACACAATGACAGACCCATGAAAGGTTCCAGGTACTAAAACATATTGGCTTTAGATAGTGACCAGACACAGACTGTCAGACTAACACTGTCTGTCCCAAACGGCACCCTGTCCTTTAGATAGTTCACATCTTCTAGTGGTATAGGGTGCCATCTGGGACGTAACCCTGATCACTCATAAAACAGGCTTTAGCCATGTCTTAGGACCTTGTAGTTTTAACTTTAAGTGACTTAATGGAAGGTGACATGAGAACATGATCAGTAACATCAGAAGAGACAGAGGAGGCCTGTTAGAATAGCCTGAATGCATCACATACGGCCCCCTATACGGCATCCTGGCCAGAGCCCTATTGGAAGGGGTCTTTGTCCAAGTAGTGCACTACAAAGGGAATTGGGTGCTATTTGGGTCTCATCCTTGTGTGAGGGAGGTAGTGTGGTGCGTGGGGGTGAAAACCAGGGCCGGAGAGCCAGACGAACACCTTTAAGAGACACTTCAGGAGCTAGGTGTTTCAGGGAGTAATGTCTGTAATAGCGCTAAACCATACTTCCTAGTCAGGGATTTGCAGTTTGACCGCTGCAATACAGACCTGAATCCATTTACTCACTCAGTCCATTCCTTCTGCTTAAAGAATGTGTATGAATTTCAAGTGGGACGTTTCCTGTTTAGGATAAAACAACAGTAGTTGAATGTAACGCTAAAAATACATGAATACTAATCAATAAACGACATGTTTTATCATCGGAGTTGAATGTAATGATAAACATTCATGAATACTGATCAATCATCTGTTTGATGAAGAATGTTGAGTGGAATTTCAAGTGCATGAAAAATTAGACATTTTCTCATAAACATGTGCTTCAGAGGGGAAGGGGTTTAGAGACTGAGAAATCAGAGCGTTGTTATTGTGTCTTCGACAGGATCAACCCAAGCATGGAAAACTGCTCGGCCTCCAACTCTTCAGAGCATTGTTAATGTGTCTTCGACAGGATCAACCCAAGCATGGAAAACTGCTCGGCCTCCAACTCCTCCTCCCTGTAGCTTTAGATGGATTTACAATGTGTTCTCAATCGTCAATAGCCTTCTCCGGGAAATGGCTTTATCACAAATAGCACCCTATTCCCTGTATAACGCACTAGTCCCTATATAACGCACTAGTCCCTGTATAACGCACTAGTCCCTATATAACGCACTAGTCCCTATATAACGCACTAGTCCCTATATAACGCACTAGTCCCTATATAACGCACTAGTCCCTATATAACGCACTAGTCCCTGTATAACGCACTAGTCCCTGTATAACGCACTAGTCCCTATATAACGCACTAGTCCCTGTATAACGCACTAGTCCCTATATAACGCACTAGTCCCTATATAACGCACTAGTCCCTATATAACGCACTAGTCCCTATATAACGCACTAGTCCCTATATAACGCACTAGTCCCTGTATAACGCACTAGTCCCTATATAACGCACTAGTCCCTATATAACGCACTAGTCCCTGTATAACACACTAGTCCCTATATAACGCACTAGTCCCTGTATAACGCACTAGTCCCTATATAACGCACTAGTCCCTGTATAACGCACTAGTCCCTGTATAACGCACTAGTCCCTATATAACGCACTAGTCCCTATATAACGCACTAGTCCCTGTATAACGCACTAGTCCCTATATAACGCACTAGTCCCTATATAACGTACTAGTCCCTATATAACGCACTAGTCCCTATATAACGCACTAGTCCCTATATAACGCACTAGTCCCTATATAACGCACTAGTCCCTATATAACGCACTAGTCCCTATATAACGCACTAGTCCCTATATAACGCACTAGTCCGTGTATAACGCACTATTCCCTATATAACGCACTAGTCCCTGTATAACGCACTAGTCCCTGTATAACGCACTATTCCCTATATAACGCACTAGTCCCTATATAACGCACTATTCCCTATATAACGCACTAGTCCCTGTATAACGCACTATTCCCTATATAACGCACTAGTCCCTGTATAACGCACTAGTCCCTGTATAACGCACTATTCCCTATATAACGCACTAGTCCCTATATAACGCACTATTCCCTATATAACGCACTAGTCCCTGTATAACGCACTAGTCCCTATATAACGCACTAGTCCCTATATAACGCACTAGTCCCTGTATAACGCACTATTCCCTATATAACGCACTAGTCCCTATATAACGCACTATTCCCTATATAACGCACTAGTCCCTATATAACGCACTATTCCCTATATAACGCACTAGTCCCTATATAACGCACTAGTCCCTATATAACGCACTAGTCCCTATATAACGCACTATTCCCTATATAACGCACTAGTCCCTGTATAACGCACTAGTCCCTATATAACGCACTAGTCCCTGTATAACGCACTAGTCCCTATATAACGCACTAGTCCCTATATAACGCACTAGTCCCTATATAACGCACTAGTCCCTATATAACGCACTAGTCCCTATATAACGCACTAGTCCCTATATAACGCACTAGTCCCTATATAACGCACTAGTCCCTGTATAACGCACTAGTCCCTATATAACGCACTAGTCCCTATATAACGCACTAGTCCCTATATAACGCACTAGTCCCTATATAACGCACTAGTCCCTATATAACGCACTAGTCCCTATATAACGCACTAGTCCCTATATAACGCACTAGTCCCTATATAACGCACTAGTCCCTATATAACGCACTAGTCCCTATATAACGCACTAGTCCCTGTATAACGCACTAGTCCCTATATAACGCACTAGTCCCTATATAACGCACTAGTCCCTATATAACGCACTAGTCCCTATATAACGCACTAGTCCCTGTATAACGCACTAGTCCCTATATAACGCACTAGTCCCTGTATAACGCACTAGTCCCTATATAACGCACTAGTCCCTATATAACGCACTAGTCCCTGTATAACACACTAGTCCCTATATAACGCACTAGTCCCTATATAACGCACTAGTCCCTATATAACGCACTAGTCCCTATATAACGCACTAGTCCCTATATAACGCACTAGTCCCTATATAACGCACTAGTCCCTATATAACGCACTAGTCCCTATATAACGCACTAGTCCCTATATAACGCACTAGTCCCTATATAACGCACTAGTCCCTATATAACGCACTAGTCCCTGTATAAGGCACTAGTCCCTATATAACGCACTAGTCCCTATATAACGCACTAGTCCCTGTATAACGCACTAGTCCCTATATAACGCACTAGTCCCTGTATAACGCACTAGTCCCTGTATAACGCACTAGTTATATACGAGTAGTTATATACTACTCCTATACACTCAATACAACTCCTCACACACTATTATACACACAATACAACTCCTCACACACTCCTAAACACACAATACATCTCCTCACACACTATTATACACACAATACAACTCCTCACACACTATTATACACACAATACAACTCCTCACACACTCCTAAACACACAATACAACTCCTCACACACTCCTAAACACACAATACAACTCCTCACACACTCCTAAACACACAATACAACTCCTCACACACTATTATACACACAATACAACTCCTCACACACTATTATACACACAATACAACTCCTCACACACTCCTAAACACACAATACAACTCCTCACACACTATTATACACACAATACAACTCCTCACACACTATTATACACACAATACAACTCCTCACACACTATTATACACACAATACAACTCCTCACACACTATTATACACACAATACAACTCCTCACACACTCCTAAACACACAATACAACTCCTCACACTCTCCTAAACACACAATACAACTCCTCACACACACAATACAACTCCTCACACACTATTATACACACAATACAACTCCTCACACACTATTATACACACAATACAACTCCTCACACACTATTATACACACAATACAACTCCTCACACACTATTATACACACAATACAACTCCTCACACACTATTATACACACAATACAACTCCTCACACACTATTATACACACAATACAACTCCTCACACACTATTATACACACAATACAACTCCTCACACTCTCCTAAACACACAATACAACTCCTCACACACTATTATACACACAATACAACTCCTCACACACTATTATACACACAATACAACTCCTCACACTCCCTCTGCTTATTTGGGAGTGATAATGTATAGCTAGCTACCTCCCATAAAAATGTGTTTTTTTGGTTCAAATTTGTAAAAAATAAACTAAAAACTTTCACATAAGCCATTGTTTGTTTGAATCATATGGCATTGTCTTATAGACTTAATGGAAAAATAACATGTTTGAAAGAAAGAAAGAGATGGTGCAAGACTTCCAAGCTCCAAGGACACAGGTATCAAATGTCCCATTTACAAACGCCTGTGGTCACATTTCCTCCTAGACCAATGACTTGCTTGGCCCAGGCCACGCCTCCGCATTTCACTTTAATCCTCAGTCTTCTGTTACATTGTCAGACTGTTTCCTGACAGCTGACAGATTCCATCACACTTTCCACAGGCATTCAAGTGGGACACTTTGTCACTCTTTTGTCGACTATGTCACCATACAATTTCTCTGGTTATACATGGACATTGTGAATCTCCGTATCCAGAGAATACCCTTCACTTCCAATCCATTAAACCTTCAAACAATAATATACAGTAATATATATCAAAATATTCCACCCAGAAGAAGAAGCCTGAACTTGCCAATTGAAACTAAGCTGTCAAAACAGTGAAAGTAAACAAGGCATCTACAGTAGCAATCAATCTAAATCAATGTATGTTCGAAGCAAGATGCAGACTGTATCCTCATTATCATAACACACCATCTCTGGGTTCCGTCTAGAGAAGATGTCTGTCCTAAATGGCTTCCTTTGTCCTGTATAGTGCACTACTTTTGTTCTGGGCCAATAGGGCTATGGTCAAAAGCACTGCACTA
>CM042388.1:3778819-3793819 GCA_023634145.1 Thymallus thymallus | reverse complement strand
CTGTGACCTTCCTGTGGAGATACAATTCTGTGTTCTCCCTGTGGAGATACTACTCTGTGACCTCCCTGTGGCAATACTACTCTGTGGCCTCCCTGTGGAGAAAGTCAAACCACACATTGAAAAAAGCCCTGCTTTCTCTGGGTGCAGGCATAGTGTACGTCCCAAATGGTAGGTGCCCTATATAGTGCCCTAGTTTTGACCAGAGCCCAGCTGTGCACTATATAGGGAACAGGGTGCCATTTGGGATGGGCAACTATAGTTTTTCAGTATATAAGTTAGGGTACAGTGAAGTACAGTACCAGAAGCCAGTGTTCAGTCGCATCCTGCTGTCAAGACCCAACTCTTCCCCCAGCGCAGTGCTCATTAACCAGTCTGTATCAACTCAAATACACCACATTATTTTAACATGCAATGGGTAGTGTCACTGTATGGCTCAATGCCCATGTCTACAACTATGCCAAGCAAAATCACCCTGCATTCTATGGGTTTAGAGTTTTTTTAGATCAGTTTTCCTAGTATTTATTAGATTGATAACTTATAGTAATGAGAATTGTCATTAATGTTAGCCAGGTAAGAAACACAGACAGTGACTGCTGATGGAAAGCATGACAACACTGTGTCAGAGATGAACCTTATATCTCTATAAAATGTGGCGACTTGCATTAAACCATGTGAAACCTTTAAACCATGTGACACCTTTATCATATTTATATATTTTCACACCAAATATATAAATAGCTAAGTGACGTTTGAAATATAATACCCTCAAATGCTCTTCTCTCAAAGAATCAAATGATAAATTGTGCATCAATGTCTGTAAGCAGCGAACCTGTCTTCCACAGACATAAGCAGCGAACCTGTCCTCCACAGACATAAGCAGCGAACCTGTCCTCCACAGACATAAGCAGCGAACCTGTCCTCCACAGACATAAGCAGCGAACCTGTCCTCCACAGACATAAGCAGCGAACCAGTCCTCCACAGACATAAGCAGCGAACCTGTCCTCCACAGACATAAGCAGCGAACCTGTCCTCCACAGACATAAGCAGCGAACCAGTCCTCCACAGACATAAGCAGCGAACCTGTCCTCCACAGACATAAGCAGCGAACCTGTCCTCCACAGACATAAGCAGCGAACCTGTCCTCCACAGACATAAGCAGCGAACCAGTCCTCCACAGACATAAGCAGCGAACCTGTCCTCCACAGACATAAGCAGCGAACCTGTCCTCCACAGACATAAGCAGCGAACCTGTCCTCCACAGACATAAGCAGCGAACCAGTCCTCCACAGACATAAGCAGCGAACCAGTCCTCCACAGACATAAGCAGCGAACCAGTCCTCCACAGACATAAGCAGCGAACCAGTCCTCCACAGACATAAGCAGCGAACCAGTCCTCCACAGACATAAGCAGCGAACCTGTCCTCCACAGACATAAGCACTTGAGTTCTTTCTCAGGCAGGAAGACATCAACACTATAACTCCTCAAATCAAGTTTCAAGTTTTAATGTCAAGTGTACAAGTACAGTGAAATGCCTTTGTTGCAGCTCCAAACCCAACAAGGCAGTAATCAATATCAATGTAGCAGTAAAATTAACAAAGTAGAACAAAACACACAAGAAATAAAGATAAGAGATAAGAACAGGATAAAGTAAGAAGCTACGGGCCGTCGGAAAGTCTTCAGACCCCTTGACTTTTTCCACATTATTCTACAATTAATTCAATTGTCTTTTCAAACTACACACAATATGCACACAGTATTAAAAATAAAACACTGAAATATGACATTTACATAAGTATTCAGACCCTTTACTCATTACCTTGTTGGAGCACCTTTCACAGTGATTACAGCCTTGAGTCTTCTTGGGTGTGACGCTACAAGCTTGGGGAGTTTCTCCCATTCTTCTTTGCAAACACTCTTAAGCACTGTCAGGTTGGATGGGGAATGTCCCAGCATAGCTATTTTCAGGTCTCTACAGAGATGTTCGGTCAGGTACAAGTTCGGGCCTACGTTGTCTTGGCTGTGTGCTTATGGTTGTTGTCCTGTTGGAAGGTTTGAGGTCCAGATCCCTCTGGAGCAGGTTTTCATCAAGGATCTCTCTGTACTTTGCTCCGTTCATCTTTCCCACAATCCTGACCAATCTCAGAGTCCTGCCACTGAAAAACATCCCCAGCACCTGATGCTGCCACCACCATGCTTCACCGTAGGGATGGTGCCAGGTTTCCTCCAGACGAGACGCTTGGCATTCAGGCCAAAGAGTTCAATCTTGGTTTCATCAGGCCAGAGAATCTTGTTTCTAATGGTCTGAGACCTCTCTTGAATTCTCTATGGTTCAGTTTTGTTATTGGTCCCCAATTAGATCAGCTGCGCCGCATTGCCTCTAATTGGGGAGACTATTTATGTTCAGCATTCCCACCTGTGTTTGTGTGTGTTCATTTGGATTTGTGTGCACGCCTATTCATGGTCGCTGTCTCTCCTTTCTTTGGTTTTGGGATTATTATACGGAATAAAAGGAATGTCTTCGCACTACAGCTCTGTGCCTCGGGTCCTGTTTCCTAGCAATCGTGACAGGAGTGTCTTCCGTTTGGCCACTCTACCATAAAGGCCTGATTGGTAGAGTGCTGCAGAGATGGTTTTCCCATATCCATAGAGGAACTCTGGACCTCTGAGTGACTATTGGGTTCTTGGTCACCTCCCTGACCAAGGCCCTTCTCCTCCGATTGCTCAGATGATGGAGGCCACTGTGTTCTTGGGGACCTTCAATGCTGCAGAATGTTTGTTGGTACCCTTCCCCAGACTTGTGCCTCAACACAATCCTGTCTCTGAGCTCTACGGACAATTTCTTCGACCTCATGGCTTGGTTTTTGCTCTGACATGTAATGTCAACTGTTGGACCTTATATAGACAGGTGTGTGCCTTTCCAAATCATGTCCAATCAATCAATTCTCCAATCAAGTTGTAGAAACATCTCAAGGATGATCAATGGAAACAGGATGTACCTAAACTCAATTTGAGTCTCATAGCAAAGGGTCTGAATACTGATGTAAATAAGGTATTTCTGTTTTCTATTTTTAATACATTTGCAAAAATGTCTAAACACCTGTTTTTGCTTTGTCATTATGGGGTATTGTGTCATTATGGGGTATTGTGTCATTATGGGGTATTGTATCATTATGGGGTATTGTGTCATTATGGGGTATAGTGTCATTATGGGGTATTGTATCATTATGGGGTATTGTGTCATTATGGGGTATTGTATCATTATGGGGTATTGTATCATTATGGGGTATTGTGTCATTATGGGGTATTGTGTCATTATGGGGTATTGTGTCATTATGGGGTATTGTGTCATTATGGGGTATTGTGTCATTATGGGGTATTGTGTCATTATGGGGTATTGTGTCATTATGGGGTATTGTGTCATTATGGTGTATTGTGTAATTATGGGGTATTGTGTCATTATGGGGTATTGTGTCATTATGGGGTATTGTGTCATTATGGGGTATAGTGTCATTATGGGGTATTGTGTCATTATGGGGTATTGTGTCATTATGGGGTATTGTGTCATTATGGGGTATTGTGTCATTATGGGGTATTGTGTCATTATGGGGTATTGTGTCATTATGGGGTATTGTGTCATTATGGGGTATTGTGTCATTATGGGGTATTGTGTCATTATGGGGTATTGTGTCATTATGGGGTATTGTGTCATTATGGGGTATTGTGTGTAGACTGATGAAGGGAAGAAACAATTTCATCAGTTTTAGAATAAGGCTGTAACGTAACAAAATGTGGAAGAAGTCAAGGGGTCTCAATACTTTCCAAATGCACTGTATATACAGTATCAGTTCAATACCATATTTACAATGTGAACGCAGTGTGTGAGATCCCGCTGGAAAAGAGTATGGGAACTGTTAGGTTGCATTCCAAATGGCACCCTATTCCCTAGATAGTGAGAATAACCCTAAGGGCCCTAGTCAAATAAGTGCACTATAAAGGAAGTAGGGTGCCATTTGGGATGCACTCAGTGTATGAGATTCCAGGTGGAGAAGAGAAGACAGGAAGTGTTGATATGAGGAAGCTGTTGACTGGGTTGCAGTTTGCAAGATAAGTTCATGACAAACTTTAGGTCCAAACATTCATTTCATATATGAAATTAAAGTCACATTTGTCTTTAAATGTTAAATATTAAAACATGACTCCCCAGTTATCCAATGACAGCCTAACCGTATCTTAGCAACTAGGCAGAAGGATAAATATTATGGACAGAATTGTATTTCCTTTCCACCAAACTCTACCAAAGATGACTACCAAACTTGATCTAAAACAAGGTATGTTAGCTTATAACAACAGATGCATCCCAAATGGCACCCTAATCACTGTATAGTGCACTACTTTTGACCAGAACCTTATGGTCCTTAGTAAAACAGGGTGCCATTCGGGACCTATACTGACTCCCAGCTAACGCTCTGGTGCTAGAGCTATGATAGGACCTTCACCTGAACCAGATCAACATGGTGGCCTGACTCCACCCACCAATTTACAGTTTTTGCCCGTTGCTTGAACACTATAGACACATGCTTAAAGCAAAGTAACATAACTTGAAGTTGTTGTTACTATACCTTAAACAAAGTGTAACCATACCTTAAACAAAGTGTAACCATACCTTAAACAAAGTGTAACCATACCTTAAACAAAGTGTAACCATACCTTAAACAAAGTGTAACCATACCTTAAACAAAGTGTAACCATACCTTAAACAAAAGCGCTGCTTTGCACTTTAGTTGCAATTCTGTAACACACTTGCTCCTTTCTGCAACACACTTGCTCCTAGACACTACACACTATTTCATACATAAGACACTTAGTTCAAAAATGAAATCTCAGGGTACCATTGGGAAAACACATCTATTCAAAATACAACACACATTGCTTAATTGAAAAGACGTAGACACACACCTGAAAATACTTACTTACAAAACTGAACACCAATCAGCCAGCTACAAAAAGGCCTCAGTTAAGCCATTTTGAGAACTTTGCAAGCATGGAGGCAGGGAGAGCTAGAGTCAGAGGAAGAGGAAGACAGAGAGAGAGAGGAGGATGTGGTCGAAGAGGCCACGCAAGGACCATTATTTCGGATGACATAAGAGCAACTTTGGTGGACCATGTCATAAACCATGGCCTGACTATGAGGGAAGCTGGGCAGAGAGTCTATCCTAATCTAAGCCGTTTCACAGTTTCATCCATAATAAGGACATTCCGACTGGAAAACAGGTATGTCTTCAACTCTCTACTCTACTCAGACTGTATCTAGAGTATTTACAGTACTGTACCATGTCACCTTACTGTATCACATGTATTGTATTCCAGGGTGGCTAATGCTCCTTTTCCAACAAAAGTGGTAGTTTTGTGAAACATACCGTGATAACGTGTTGAGATGTTTCAGTACTGTGTATGGTAAATACAGTAAAGTTCAGTATACACAGTACTGTAAAAAAAGAAGCAAACGAGAACAATTTGTGGTTGCATTTTTCTACAGAATGGCTAGAAGACCTACTGGGGGTGGACGCCAACGCCTGTTCACCCAACAGCAGGAACTTGCCATAGTGAAACTAGTCAGAGCAAACAATGCAATCCGTCTCCACCAGCTACAGCAACAAATACTTGCAGAGAGGCAAGTATTCAACAACATAAATCGAGTAAGCATTACAACTATCAGACGCATCTTGGTAAAGCACAACATGACCATGAAGCAGTTGTACAGGGTCCCATTTGAGAGGAACAGTGTCAGGGTCAAAGAACTTGGACATGAATATGTACAGGTAAGTGTTTCAGTCCTTTACATTTACAATCAAGAATGGGTGCAGTCCAGTAACAGATGAATATGTACCACTGGATTAGTACCACATAGATACATTCAGAAAGCTACACAGGTACCTGTGTGGTGGGGTGGGTCGGTTCTGTGTATGTAGTAGTGTAGGTGTGTGCTTTGAGTAAAGCCATCCACAATATGTATGTTTTGTTACAGAGTATCTTGGACATGGATGGAGCTGCCCAGCCGCATTAATGTATTTACATTGACGAGGCTGGATTCAACCTTAGCAAAAACAGACGACGGGGACTTAATATAATTGGCCAAAGGGCAATTTTGCACGTACCGGGGCAGCGCGGGGGAAATATCACATTGTGTTCTGCCATAAGTCTTCGAGGGCTAGTGCACCATCATGCCAAACTGGGTCCCTATAATGCGCAACACGTAATCACATTTCTAGATGCACTTCATGATGCAGTTGTACAGGATGGACCAGAGCAGCCCAGGTTTGTTGTTGTCTGGGATAATGTTAGTTTCCATCGGGCTGCTCTGGTCCAGGACTGGTTCACCTACCATGATCAATTTGAAGTTGTGTACTCGCCCCCTTACTCGCCATTTCTAAATCCTATAGAGGAATTTTTTTCCGCTTGGAGATGGCGCGTATATGACCGCCAACCACGTGCCCGTATGCCTCTTCTGCAGGCAATGGAACAGGCCTGCGGAGACATTGAGGTGAGGTCAATCCAGGGATGGATTCGACACACAAGGGGATATTTCCCCGATGCTTAGCGAGAGAAGACATTGCTTGTGATGTTGATGAGATCCTGTGGCCAGACCCCAACAGACGGCAGGATCCATAAGCCCACTTGCGCACAATTGTGTTTTTCTGTGTTTACAGTAGTGTATTGTTTGTTTTATTTTTGGTTTAACTGAATTTACTGTACTGTAAAATATACTACTGTAATGTAATGATTTTGAATTCAGTATTTCATTTTTTGGTTGTTGTGAAAACATGCCCTCTGTGGAACTGAATAAAAACATTGAAAACAAAAGACTACAGTTTTTTATATAAAGTAGACTAGTGTGTTGCTGCTGATCTGAAAGTGTATTCATATGATGCAAGTGGGTATCATTTTGTCATCAGAGTGACATTTTGACAAAGGATTGTTAGGTTTTGATAGCAGAGTTTCAATTTGACATAGATGTGAAGGGTTTATTTTCCAGTGTTGTGTCTTATTTGCTTGTGTGTAGAGTTTTGACACAATGAGCCAAATTTAGCAAAACGTGTGTAAGCAATAGGCAAAAACTGTATTACCTAGTTATTGTAATCAGATATGCAGTACGTCACGGTCTACCTTGGAACCCAGAATACACACACACACACACACACACACACACACACACACACACTCATTAATAATGAATGAATTGACAAATTCTCTGATTAATTTCATGCTCTTTTGTTTTCTCGATGTCAGAGACGTGAAGTGAGATCTGATTGGCCCCCCAGAAAGCACCTCTCTGAGGAATCAGGAAGCAGAGCACGAGTCTCAATCTGTATTCACCGAGGATAACTACACACCAGCTGCTCTCTGAACGAACACCGGAGTGTGTGTGTCTGTGTGTCTGTGAGTGTGTCTGTGAGTGTGTCTGTGTGTGTGTCTGTCTGTGTGTGTGTGTCTGTGAGTGTGTTTGTAAGTATATGTGTATATTTGCAGAATGTGTCTGTGTGTGTGTCTGTCTGTGTATGTGTGTGTGTGTGTGTCTGTGTGTGTGTCTGTCTGTGTGTGTGTGTGTCTGTGAGTGTGTTTCTAAGTATATGTGTATATTTGCAGAATGTGTCAGCGTGTGTCTTGATCAAGAAAAAGCCTTGTTTGCAAAAATAACGATTAACCTTTTCATTTTGAAAGCTAACATTACTGTTTGTCTTGCTTTGCTAATTGCACAATCATTAAACCAACATCATTATTTCTGCACACAAGTTAAGAGATGAAAACTGAAATAAAACCTAGAATCCTTCCTGTGCGTCTCATCTTGAGGTATTGATGCCTTTATAGATTTCATTGAGTGCGGGTTTGAACAACGATTAATGACAAACTATTCATTTGGGGCGGCAGGTAGCCCAGTGGTTAGAGTGTTGGGCCCATAACCGAAAGGTTGCTGGATCGAATCCCTGAGCTGACAAGGTAAAAATCTGTCGTTCTGCCCCTGAACAAGGCAGTTAACCCACTGTTCCTAGGCCGTCGTTGAAAATAAGAATTTGTTCTTAACTGACTTGCCTAGTAAAATAAAGGTAAAAAAAGAAATCCCTGTGTATAATCTATTATCTTACAAAAATGTCAAATTACCCACAAACACAACAGCAACCCACAACTAACTACCAACCCCATCAATACCACCAACCCCATCACTACCACTAACTATCAATACCACTCACTACCACTAACTACCAACCCCATCACTACCACTAACTACCAACCCCATCAATACCACTAACTACCAACCCCATCACTACCACTAACTACCAACCCCATCACTACCACTAACTACCAACCCCATCAATACCACTAACTACCAACCCCATCAATACCACTAACTACCAACCCCATCAATACCACTAACTACCAACCCCATCACTACCACTAACTACCAACCCCATCACTACCACTAACTACCAACCCCATCACTACCACTAACTACCAACCCCATCAATACCACTAACTACCAACCCCATCACTACCACTAACTACCAACACCATCACTACCACTAACCACCAACTCCATCACTACCAGTAACTACCAACCCCATCACTACCACTAACTACCAACCCCATCACTACCAGTAACTACCAACCCCATCACTACCACTAACTACCAACCCCATCACTACCAGTAACTACAAACCCCATCACTACCACTAACTACCAACCCCATAACTATCAGTAGCTACCAAACCCCATAACTACAAGTAACTACCAACCCCATCACTACCACTAACTACCAACCCCATCACTACCAGTAACTACAAACCCCATCACTACCAGTAACTACCAAACCCCATCACTACCAGTAACTACTAACCCCATTACTACCAGTAACTACCAACCCCACCACTACCAGTAACTGCCAACCCCATCACTACCAGTAACTACTAAACCCCAACACTACCATTAACTACCAACCCCATAACTATCAGTAACTACCAAACCCCATAACTACCAGTAACTGCCAACCCCATCACTACCACTAACTACCAACCCCATCACTACCAACCCCATCACTACCAGTAACTACCAACCCCATCACTATAAGTAACTACTAACCCCATCACTACCAGCAACTACCAACCCCATCACTACCAGTAACTACCAAACCCCATCACTACCAGTAACTACTAACCCCATTACTACCGGTAACTACCAACCCCATCACTACCAGTAACTGCCAACCCCACCACTACCAGTAACTACTAACCCCATCACTACCAGTAACTACCAACCCCATCACTACCACTAACTACCAACCCCATCACTACCAGTAACTACCAACCCCATCACTACCACTAACTACCAACCCCATCACTACCAGTAACTACAAACCCCATCACTACCACTAACTACCAACCCCATAACTATCAGTAGCTACCAAACCCCATAACTACAAGTAACTACCAACCCATCACTACCACTAACTACCAACCCCATCACTACCAGTAACTACAAACCCCATCACTACCAGTAACTACCAAACCCCATCACTACCAGTAACTACTAACCCCATTACTACCAGTAACTACCAACCCCACCACTACCAGTAACTGCCAACCCCATCACTACCAGTAACTACTAAACCCCATCACTACCATTAACTACCAACCCCATAACTATCAGTAACTACCAAACCCCATAACTACCAGTAACTGCCAACCCCATCACTACCACTAACTACCAACCCCATCACTACCAACCCCATCACTACCAGTAACTACCAACCCCATCACTATAAGTAACTACTAACCCCATCACTACCAGTAACTACCAACCCCATCACTACCAGTAACTACCAAACCCCATCACTACCAGTAACTACTAACCCCATTACTACAGGTAACTACCAACCCCATCACTACCAGTAACTGCCAACCCCACCACTACCAGTAACTACTAACCCCATCACTACCATTAACTACCAACCCCATCACTACCAGAAACTACCAACCCCATCACTACCAGTAACTACCAACCCCATCCCTACCAGTAACTACCAAACCCATCCCTACCAGTAACTACCAACCCCATCACTACCAGTAACTACCAAACCCCATCACTACCAGTAACTACCAAACCCCATCACAACCAGAAAAATACCAACCCCATCAATACCACTACCAACCCCATCTCTACCAGCCTCATCAGTACCAGTAACTACCCAGCCCCATCACTACCAGTAACTATCAAACCCATCACTACCAGTAGCTACTAACCCCAAGAGCAACCATGGTTTCTCCAGGAGCCACCACTGATTCTCCAAGGGCCACCATGGTTTCTCCAAGAGCCACCATGGTTTCTCCAAGAACATTGTTTCTCCAAGGCCACCATGGTTTCTCCAAGAACATTGTTTCTCCAAGGCCACCATGGTTTCTCCAAGGCCACCATTGTTTCTCCAAGAGTCACCATGGCTTCCCCAAGAGCCACCATGGTTTCTAAAAGGCCACCATGGTTTCTAAAAGGCCACCATTGTTTCCCTAAGAGCTACCATGGTTTCCCCAAGAGCCACCATGGTTTCCCCAAGAGTCACCATGGTTTCTCCAAGAGCCACCATGGTTTCTCCAAGAGCCACTATTGCAATTTGTGTTGTATGTCCTCTCTTCTATAAATATGTATGTTGTATTATTAAACATGGAGTATTAATAAACATGGAGTATTAATAAACATGGGGAATTATTAAACATGGGGTATTATTAAGCATGGAGTATTATTAAACATAGGGAATTATTAAACATGGAGTATTATTAAACATGGGGAATTATTAAACATAGCGTATTAATAAACATGGAGTATTATTTAACATGGGGTATTATTTAACATGGGGTATTATTAAACATGGAGTATTATTAAACATGGGGTATTATTAAACATTGAGTATTATTTAACATGGGGTATTATTAAACATGGGGTATTATTTAACATGGGGTATTATTAAACATGGAGCATTATTAAACATAGAGTATTATTAAACATAGCATATTATTAAACATTGAGTATTATTTAACATGGGGTATTATTTAACATGGGGTATTATTAAACATAGAGTATTATTAAACATAGTGTATTATTAAACATGGGGTATTATTTAACATGGAGTATTAATAAACATGGGGTATTATTTAACATGGGGTATTATTAAACATGGAGTATTATTAAACATGGGGTATTATTAAACATTGAGTATTATTTAACATGGGGTATTATTAAACATGGGGTATTATTTAACATGGGGTATTATTAAACATGGAGCATTATTAAACATAGAGTATTATTAAACATAGCATATTATTAAACATTGAGTATTATTTAACATGGGGTATTATTTAACATGGGGTATTATTAAACATAGAGTATTATTAAACATAGTGTATTATTAAATATGGGGTATTATTTAACATGGAGTATTAATAAACATGGAGTATTATTAAACATGGAGTATTATTAAACATGGAGTATTATTTAACATGGAGTATTATTTAACATGGAGTATTAATAAACATGGGGTATAATTAAACATAGAGTATTATTAAACATGGGGTATTATTTAACATGGAGTATTAATAAACATGGAGTATTATTAAACATGGAGTATTATTAAACATGGAGTATTATTAAACATGGAGTATTATTTAACATGGAGTATTATTTAACATGGGGTATTATTTAACATGGAGTATTATTAAACATAGTGTATTATTAAACATGGGGTATTATTTAACATGGAGTATTAATAAACATAGAGTATTATTAAACATAGTGTATTATTAAACATGGGGTATTATTTAACATGGGGTATTATTAAACATGGGGTATTAATTAACATGGAGTATTAATAAACATGGAGTATTATTAAACATGGAGTATTAATAAACATGGAGTATTATTAAACATGGAGTATTAATAAACATGGAGTATTATTAAACATGGAGTATTATTAAACAAGGAGTATTATTTAACATGGGGTATTATTTAACATGGAGTATTATTTAACATGGAGTATTATTTAACATGGGGTATAATTTAACATGGAGTATTATTTAACATGGAGTATAATTTAACATGGGGTATTATTTAACATGGAGTATTATTTAACATGGAGTATTATTTAACATGGAGTATAATTTAACATGGAGTATTATTTAACATGGAGTATTATTTAACATGGAGTATAATTTAACATGGGGTATTATTTAACATGGAGTATTATTTAACATGGGGTATTATTTAACATGGAGTATTATTTAACATGGGGTATTATTAAACATGGGGTATTATTAAACATAGAGTATTATTAAACATAGCGTATTATTAAACATGGAGTGTTTCTTACCCAGCATGCCTGACCCGACAGGTCTTCTCTAACAATCTCTAACGTTCTTGCTCAGTGCTGTAGTTTAACCTTTTTATAATGGGAGGAAAAATGTATGCTGTTCTTTTCCAACAGACTTCATGAACTGACCTCCTGTGACACTAGAGGACGTGAGGTCAACTGTCTGTGGAGTCGAGTCGGTCAGCGTCACAAATGGCACCCTATTCCCTATGTATTGCACTACCTTTGTCCAGGGCTCGGGTCAAAAGCAGTGCAATATACTGTATAGGTAATAGGGTGCCATTTGGGAAAACCTGAAACCTGGATTTAATGTTGCTTCTCACTTTATCTCCACTCCTACAGTAAAACAAGTCATTCACTCTGAGGTTATTAACGTGAATGACCAGGTCAAAGACTGCTACACATTCTCTCAGCACAATGGAATTACAATATATTAAATCACTGTCCATGTCTGTCCACCTTTTATGTCCACATACACACAAACACACACACACAAACACAAAGTGTTTAAAATAACTGAATCCAAGACATTGAGCAGAATAACATTGTTTCACTTACAATGCACAGACAGAAGATCATTATACAGACAGCAGAACACGTTATACAGACATGAGAACACTCTATACAGACAGGAGAACACAGACAAGAGTACACTCTATACAGACAGGAGAACACACTATACAGACAGGAGAACACACTATACAGACAGGAGAACACAGACAGGAGTACACTCTATACAGACAGGAGAACACACTATATAGACAGGAGAACACTCTATACAGACAGGAGAACACTCTATACAGACAGGTGAACACAGACAGGAGTACAATCTATACAGACAGGAGAACACACTATACAGACAGGAGTACACGCTATAAAGAGAGGAGTACACTCTATACAGACAGGAGAACACAGACAAGAGAACACTCTAAACAGACAGGAGAACACACTATACAGACAGGAGAACACTCTATACAGACAGGAGAACACTCTATACAGACAGGAGTACACTCTATACAGACAAGAGAGCACTCTATAGAGACAGGAGTACACACTATAAAGACAGGAGTACACTCTATAAAAACAGGAGAACACTCTATACAGACAGGAGAACACTCTATACAGACAGGAGGACACTCTATACAGACAGGAGAACACTATATACAGACAGGAGAAAACTCTGTACAGACACGAGAACACTCTATAGAGACAGGAGAACACTCTATACAGACAGGAGAACACTCTATACAGACAGGAGAACACTCTATACAGACAGGAGAACACTCTATACAGACAGGAGAACACTCTATAGAGACAGGAGTACACTTTGTACAGACACGAGAACACTCTATAGAGACAGGAGAACATTCTATACAGACAGGAGAACACTCTATACAGACAGGAGAACACAGACAGAGTGTTCTCCTGCCTGTAGGAGAACACAGACAGGAGTACACTCTATACAGACAGGAGAACACAGACAAGAGAACACTCTAAACAGACAGGAGAACACACTATACAGACAGGAGAACACTCTATACAGACAGGAGAACACTCTATACAGACAGGAGAACACTCTATACAGACAGGAGTACACTCTATACAGGCAGGAGAACACACTATACAGACAGGAGAACACTCTATACAGACAGGAGAGCACTCTATAGAGACAGGAGTACACACTATAAAGACAGGAGTACACTCTATACAAACAGGAGAACACTCTATACAGACAGGAGGACACTCTATACAGACAGGAGAACACTATATACAGACAGGAGAAAACTCTGTACAGACACGAGAACACTCTATACAGACAGGAGAACACTCTATACAGACAGGATAACACTCTATAGAGACAGGAGAACACTCTATACAGACAGGAGAACACTCTATACAGACAGTAGAACACTCTATAGAGACAGGAGAACACTCTATACAGACAGGAGAACACTCTATACAGACAGGAGAACACTCTATAGAGACAGGAGTACACTTTGTACAGACAGGAGAACACTCTATACAGACAGGAGAACACTCTATACAGACAGGAGAACACTCTATAGAGACAGGAGAACACTCTATACAGACAGGAGAACACTCTATACAGACAGGAGAACACTCTATAGAGACAGGAGTACACTTTGTACAGACAGGAGAACACTCTATACAGACAGGAGAACACTCTATAGAGACAGGAGAACACTCTATACAGACAGGAGAACACTCTATAGAGACAGGAGAACACTCTATACAGACAGGAGAACACTCTATACAGACAGGAGAACACTCTATAGAGACAGGAGTACACTTTGTACAGACAGGAGAACACTCTATACAGACAGGAGAACACTCTATACAGACAGGAGAACACTCTATACAGACAGGAGAACACTCTATAGAGACAGGAGAACACTATACAGACAGGAGAACACTCTATACAGACAGGAGAACACTCTATACAGACAGGAGAACACTCTATACAGACAGGAGAATACTCTATACATACAGGATAACACACTATACAGACAGGAGAAAACTCTATAGAGACAGGAGAACACTCTATACAGACAGGAGAACACTCTATACAGA
>CM042388.1:3751319-3776319 GCA_023634145.1 Thymallus thymallus | reverse complement strand
CCTTCCAGAAAACACTCAAACGGGAAGGATGACGAGCTATAGGGATTATAAAAAGCTGAAGCCGTCACCTTTTCTAACCAGTACAAAGGAAATCAGAAAGGTGGCAAAGTCTATTTTCATCAACTCTTGAAAGGGAGATTAGGTTAGCAGGAAATAAAAAGACAGGAAGAGGAGAATATCATGGATGGAACGGCAACCTGCTCGACTGACTGACTCGTGGTAAATTCAGTGCTCCAGAAGAGGAGATCAATTCTGCATTTTTAATTTTGTTTTCTTATTCCGTATGTTACAGTTATAGCGTTGAAGTGTTGGCTACAGATGAAGCTGGGTGTTACCTGACATGGGGTGTGTTGGCTACAGATGAAGCTGGGTATTACCTGACATGGGGTGTGTTGGCTACAGATGAAGCTGGGTGTTACCTGACATGGGGTGTGTTGACTACAGATGAAGCTGGGTGTTAACTGACATGGGGTGTGTTGACTACAGATGAAGCTGGGTGTTACCTGACATGGGGTGTGAAGACTACAGATGAAGCTGGGTGTTAACTGGCCTGGGGTGTGAACGCTACAGATGAAGCTGGGTGTTACCTGACATGGGGTGTGAACGCTACAGATGAAGCTGGGTGTTACCTGACCTGTGGTGTGAAGACTACAGATGAAGCTGGGTGTAACTGACCACAGTGTATATCACACTGAGAAATACCCTGATTAACCGTATCACTTTTACCATAATATGCACGTTTTTAATGAAACTTCTCCTCTAAAGCTGTTGAACCAACGTAATAAGGTCAAATCTATTTATGATCTATCCTTCTTTGCACGGCATAGTACTTTGACTAAAGTGGCTGCTCTGATTATGGCATGGCTCTTACTCAACGATCAGTCAGCTAGCTGCTACCCCCCACTTGAATACAAAAAAATGCTTTCAGAATTTATATCTTAAAATATGCCAAATGCCTCTGTAGAGAAAATGTATATATATATATGTATGTGTTTCTGCAACAACACACTACTTATCATCACAAATTGTAAGCAAGCTAGTTACAGTGGCTCCTATTGACATGACTGATATCAGAAAAGACTGGCCTATCAGTTGCTCATTGATGTTGATGATTGATGTAAAGGTGCTAGTTAGCTAGCTCCATTTATTTTACTGTTTTGGATTTACCTCTCTGTCTATCTGTCTCTCTCTGCTGAACATATCAACCAACCAGACCGATGTCTATCTGTCTCTCTCTGCTGAACATATCAGCCAACCAGACCGATGTCTATCTGTCTCTCTCTGCTGAACATATCAGCCAACCAGACCAATGTCTATCTGCCTCTCTCTGCTGAACATATCAGCCAACCAGACCGATGTCTATCTGTCTCTCTCTGCTGAACATATCAGCCAACAAGACCAATGTCTATCTGCCTCTCTCTGCTGAACATATCAGCCAACCAGACCAATGACTATCTGTCTCTCTCTGCTGAACATATCAGCCAACCAGACCAAATATTGATGATGATGCAGGCTAAATCATGTGTTATCATGTGTTGTTAATCAATTGTTATGCTGCTGTGGCAGTATTGTTAATATTTCAACTAGGTAGCTAGCTACACACACTCCACAGGTGACTAGATCTCTCAAGCCATGCATGTTTGGATACTGGAAGGCAGAACCGGGTGCCACAAGCACCATACACAGCAGATCACAAAGAGCAACCAACAGAAAGGGTGGGGGTGGCGACCTTGACAACGACTTGCGGGCAGTGGGTTCCGAACAACAATGACAAGAAATGTATAAAATAAACTATACCACCACCAAAAGGGTACTTTGGAGACTGGAAAGGTAGAGCCCTATTTGTGCACATGCCTGACTCTTACTCAACGATCAGTGAGCTAGCTACACATCATTATGGCAACGCTCCCTGTCAGGGATTTGGTGTTCTTGGCAGGTCTCCTGAACAGATCCTTGATGTAAGGGATTTGATGTGTTCTTGATAGGTCTCCTGAACAGAGCATCCCTATCAGGGATTTGATGTGTTCTTGATAGGTCTCCTGAACTTAGCCTCCCTGTAAGGTGTTTGGTGTGTTCTTGGTAGGTCTCCTGAACTTAGCCTCCCTGTAAGGTGTTTGGTGTGTTCTTGGTAGGTCTCCTGAACTTAGCCTCCCTGTAAGGTGTTTGGTGTGTTCTTGATAGGTCTCCTGAACTTAGCCTCCCTGTAAGGTGTTTGGTGTGTTCTTGGTAGGTCTCCTGAACTTAGCCTCCCTGTAAGGTGTTTGGTGTGTTCTTGGTAGGTCTCCTGAACTTAGCCTCCCTGTAAGGTGTTTGGTGTGTTCTTGGTAGGTCTCCTGAACTTAGCCTCCCTGTAAGTTGTTTGGAGTGTTCTTGGTAGGTCTCCTGAACTTAGCCTCCCTGTAAGGTGTTTGGTGTGTTCTTGGTAGGTCTCCTGAACTTAGCCTCCCTGTAAGGTGTTTGGTGTGTTCTTGGTAGGTCTCCTGAACTTAGCCTCCCTGTAAGGTGTTTGGTGTGTTCTTGATAGGTCTCCTGAACTTAGCCTCCCTGTAAGGTGTTTGGTGTGTTCTTGATAGGTCTCCTATCAAGGAGGCTAATCCAGACTGGTGGTGAAGAAGAAACATCAGTTGGCCGGAGTGATGGGGAGCCAGGCAAACCCTATTCCTATTGACCAGAACCCATAGAGATACAATCTCTGAGTGGTATCTATGGCTTATAGAATCTAACATATACGTTATTTATTTACTTTCTGAAAGCCAGAAGGTCAAAATGACTTTTTAGAAAAGGTTAACAAAGTTTTAAAAAGGGTTTAAACTACCTCATCCTTCTAACAAGCATTTCCTTTTTCTTTGTTGAAGAAACTTAGTAGCCTCCTACTACCACTGGTGAAACCCTGCATGACTGCACTACTGCTGTAATAATGGCACCGGAGGGGTTGGCTGCTTATTTTGTACATAATGTTGCTACTACCGTCTCTTATGACTGAAAAAAGCTTCTGGATATCAGAACAGCAATTACTCACAATGAACTGGAAGAAGAGTGTTTCTCTAATGAGTGTAACACGAAGGATATACTGTTTCTCCTGGATCGGACCCAAATCCACGTCTTTCGCATGAAGAAAAGACAGAGATACATTTGAGACACAGACAATGTCTTAGTCGTACAGGAGGCATATTGCCTTGGTTTTAAAAGAGGAGGCATATTGCCTGTTTAGAGTCAAACAAATACACCCCCCATGTTACCCCTATCTCCATTCTGCTGTGAGAACATCCCAATATGTTACCCCTATCTCTATTCTGCTGTGAGAACATCACAATATCTTACCCCTATCTCCATTCTGCTGTGAGAACATCACAATATGTTACCCCTATCTCCATTCTGCTGTGAGAACATCACAATATGTTACCCCTATCTCCATTCTGCTGTGAGACTATCAGAACATCACAATATGTTACCCCTATCTCCATTCTGCTGTGAGAACATCACAATATGTTACCCCTATCTCCATTCTGCTGTGAGAACATCACAATATGTTACGCCTATCTCCATTCTGCTGTGAGACCATCAGAACATCACAATATGTTACCCCTATCTCCATTCTGCTGTGAGACCATCAGAACATCACAATATGTTACCCCTATCTCCATTCTGCTGTGAGACCATCAGAACATCACAATATGTTACCCCTATCTCCATTCTGCTGTGAGACCATCAGAACATCACAATATGTTACCACTATCTCCATTCTGTTGTGAGACCATCAGAACATCACAATATGTTACCCCTATCTCCATTCTGCTGTGAGACCATCAGAACATCCCAATATGTTACCCCTATCTCCATTCTGCTGTGAGACCATCAGAACATCACAATATGTTACCCCTATCTCCATTCTGCTGTGAGACCATCAGAACATCACAATATGTTACCCCTATCTCCATTCTGCTGTGAGACCATCAGAACATCACAATATGTTACCCCTATCTCCATTCTGCTGTGAGACCATCAGAACATCACAATATGTTACCCCTATCTCCATTCTGCTCTGAGAACATCACAATATGTTACCCCTATCTCCATTCTGCTGTGAGAACATCACAATATTTTACCCCTATCTCCATTCTGCTGTGAGAACATCAAATATGTTACGCCTATCTCCATTCTGCTGTGAGACTATCAGAACATCCCAATATGTTACCCCTATCTCCATTCTGCTGTGAGACCATCAGAACATCACAATATGTTACCCCTATCTCCATTCTGCTGTGAGAACATCACAATATGTTACCCCTATCTCCATTCTGCTGTGAGAACATCACAATATGTTACGCCTATCTCCATTCTGCTGTGAGACCATCAGAACATCCCAATATGTTACCCCTATCTCCATTCTGCTGTGAGAACATCACAATATGTTACCCCTATCTCCATTCTGCTGTGAGAACATCACAATATGTTACCCCTATCTCCATTCTGCTGTGAGAACATCACAATATGTTACGCCTATCTCCATTCTGCTGTGAGAACATCACAATATGTTACCCCTATCTCCATTCTGCTGTGAGACCATCAGAACATCCCAATATGTTACCCCTATCTCCATTCTGCTGTGAGAACATCAAAATATGTTACCCCTATCTCCATTCTGCTGTGAGAACATCACAATATGTTACCCCTATCTCCATTCTGCTGTGAGAACATCACAATATGTTACCCCTATCTCCATTCTGCTGTGAGAGCATCACAATATGTTACGCCTATCTCCATTCTGCTGTGAGACCATCAGAACATCACAATATATTACCCCTATCTCCATTCTGCTGTGAGAACATCACAATATGTTACCCCTATCTCCATTCTGCTGTGAGACCATCAGAACATCACAATATGTTACCCCTATCTCCATTCTGCTGTGAGACCATCAGAACATCCCAATATGTTACCCCTATCTCCATTCTGCTGTGAGAACATCAAAATATGTTACCCCTATCTCCATTCTGCTGTGAGAATATCACAATATGTTACCCCTATCTCCATTCTGCTGTGAGAACATCACAATATGTTACCCCTATCTCCATTCTGCTGTGAGAACTTCACAATATGTTACGCCTATCTCCATTCTGCTGTGAGACCATCAGAACATCCCAATATGTTACCCCTATCTCCATTCTGCTGTGAGAACATCAAAATATGTTACCCCTATCTCCATTCTGCTGTGAGAACATCACAATATGTTACCCCTATCTCCATTCTGCTGTGAGAACATCACAATATGTTACCCCTATCTCCATTCTGCTGTGAGAACATCACAATATGTTACCCCTATCTCCATTCTGCTGTGAGAACATCACAATATGTTACCCCTATCTCCATTCTGCTGTGAGAACATCACAATATGTCACCCCTATCTCCATTCTGCTGTGAGAACTTCACAATATGTTACCCCTATCTCCATTCTGCTGTGAGACCATCAGAACATCCCAATATGTTACCCCTATCTCCATTCTGCTGTGAGAACATCAAAATATGTTACCCCTATCTCCATTCTGCTGTGAGAACATCACAATATGTTACCCCTATCTCCATTCTGCTGTGAGAACATCACAATATGTTACCCCTATCTCCATTCTGCTGTGAGAACATCACAATATGTTACCCCTATCTCCATTCTGCTGTGAGAACATCACAATATGTTACCCCTATCTCCATTCTGCTGTGAGAACATCACAATATGTTACCCCTATCTCCATTCTGCTGTGAGAACATCACAATATGTTACCCCTATCTCCATTCTGCTGTGAGAACATCACAATATGTTACCCCTATCTCCATTCTGCTGTGAGAACATCACAATATGTTACCCCTATCTCCATTCTGCTGTGAGAACATCACAATATGTTACCCCTATCTCCATTCTGCTGTGAGACCATCAGAACACCCTGCAGCCTCACAGCATTGTGTAAACAGATGATAAAGCAGAGAGGTTGTAATAAGTCCATAAAAAAATCATCAGAACTCACAACACAAGTGGGTTGTTATAGTGAGCACTGGTACTGTATATCCCAGTGTTCTCAGTGATGCATTTCACACACACTCACACCCTTATTAAAGGTCCCATGCCATACTGTCGCTGAGTCACTGCATTGGAAAACCTTTTTACATAAAGCTTAATAATTCAGGAGGAGCCGCAGTCTCTTGTGTCCCTGCTATAAACTGGAGGAACGGGGCCATGTTTATGCTTTATAGACTAAGAGGAGGGACTGCTTACCCATTCAGCACCACTGTGTTAGTAAGGACATGACTAAACACTGGTATAGTGCACTTTGGAAGCATATACACTGAGTGTACAAAACATTAAAAACACTTTGATGTAAAGTCCCCTGTTTTGGAGATCTGCGTGGTTCTGGTACCAGTTCTGATCAACATTTCCGCTGATACATTGATATGGGGACACCATAGATAGAAATGGCTTGCATTGAGCGGTAACCCTGATTCTCACGAACACAGGAGTATGTCTCTTCTGCCTGTGTGAAGCAGTACACCACTTGATGCTGGGATGTCACTGTTCATCAACTCCTGGCTGAACCCTACATTACAGCCATTAACAACACGTATGCCTGGAATCCTTAGATGGTAACACAGCAGGAGGGAGTGGTGTAGTCACTGTGGCACTCAGAGATCTAAAGTCATTTATTCATTTTCCATAGAAGGACAATATTAATATGATAGGCAAGTTCCTAACAAGCTCAAGCTGTTTTGTTTTTTTGTTTTTTAACTAGGCAAGTCAGTTAAAAACTAATTCTTATTTACAATGACGGCCTACACCGGCCAAACTCAGACTAGGCTGGGCCAATTGTGCACCTCCCTATGGGACTCCCAATCACAGCGGGATGTGATACAGTCTGGATTTGAACCAGGTTGTCTGTAGTAACGCCTCTAAGTACTGAGATGCAGCATCTTAGACCACTGCGCCACTTGGGAGCCAGCCACCAGTTATTAGGAAGGTGTAGAACCACGCAGATCCCCAAATGTAGACTATAGATCTGGTCTCTCTATGTAATATGTAGACTATAGATCTGGTCTCTCTGTATAATATGTAGACTATAGATCTGGTCTCTCTATGTAATATGTATACTATAGATCTGGTCTCTCTATGTAATATGTAGACTATAGATCTGGTCTCTCTATGTAATATGTAGACTACAGATCTGATCTCTCTATGTAATATGTAGAATATAGATCTGGTCTCTCTATGTAATATGTAGACTATAGATCTGGTCTATCTATGTAATATGTATACTATAGATCTGGTCTCTCTATGTAATATGTAGACTATAGATCTGGTCTCTCTATGTAATATGTATACTATAGATCTGGTCTCTCTATGTTATATGTATACTATAGATCTGGTCTCTCTATGTAATATGTATACTATAGATCTGGTACTGTTATCATGGTACTGATACCACTGTACTGATATTATGGTACTGATATCATGGTACTGATACTACTGTACTGATATTATGGTACTGATATCATGGTACTGATACTACTGTACTGATATTATGGTACTGATATCATGGTGCTGATACTACTGTGCTGATATTATGGTACTGATATCATGGTACTGATACTACTGTACTGATATTATGGTACTGATATCATGGTACTGATACTACTGTACTGATATTATGGTACTGATATCATGGTACTGATACTACTGTACTGATATTATGGTACTGATATCATGGTACTGATACTACTGTACTGATATTATGGTACTGATATCATGGTACTGATACTACTGTACTGATATTATGGTACTGATATCATGGTACTGATACCACTGTACTGATATTATGGTACTGATAACATGGTACTGATACTACTGTACTGATATTATGGTACTGATATCATGGTACTGATATCACAGTACTGATAGCTGAAATAATATTTTGAAAACAAAAAATCAACTTGTTCAGAAGCATTTCAACACTGACTGCACTGTCTCCTTGTTTTACTCAGACAGCAGCAGACGGGTTACACTCTACTGAAAATATACTTTTAATACTTAAAGATTCCATTACAAAAACAGCTGCATTCCTTCTCCCCTGAAATGCATTACGTTACCTTTCTTAAGGGATCAACTCTCCGTCCTGTGGCAGAAAGCACAGGCTAAGTCCCAAATTGAACTTTATTCTCTACACAGTGCTCTACTTTTGGCCAGAGCCTTATGGGCCCTGGTCAATAGTAGTACACTATATACAGTTGGTAATAGGGTACCATTTGGGAATCACACACAGTCTAGTGTTATTTCGAATCATTAGGACTAGATGAGCAAGCTGATGAGATGAGTGTAAGGGGACTTTACAATACAGCTACAGTAAAGGACATGATTGGTCTCTCTTTCTAAAGTCATTATTTATATGCCATTCTAATGACAGCAGAAAATACTTACTATAGATTAGTAAATAGATACATCTAGTATCTGTTTACCCATTAGGTATTAACATTTAAATAGGTACATCTAGTATCTGTTTACCCATTAGGTATTAACATTTAAATAGGTACATCTAGTATCTGTTTACCCATTAGGTATTAACATTTAAATAGGTACATCTAGTATCTGTTTACCCATTAGGTATTAACATTTATTAGGTACTTCTAGTATCTGTTTACCCATTAGGTATTAACATTTATTAGGTACTTCTAGTATCTGTTTACCCATTAGGTATTAACATTTAAATAGGTACATCTAGTATCTGTTTACCCATTAGGTATTAACATTTAAATAGGTACATCTAGTATCTGTTTACCCATTAGGTATTAACATTTAAATAGGTACATCTAGTATCTGTTTACCCATTAGGTATTAACATTTAAATAGGTACATCTAGTATCTGTTTACCCATTAGGTATTAACATTTAAATAGGTACATCTAGTATCTGTTTACCCATTAGGTATTAACATTTAAATAGGTACATCTAGTATCTGTTTACCCATTAGGTATTAACATTTATTAGGTACTTCTAGTATCTGTTTACCCATTAGGTATTAACATTTAAATAGGTACATCTAGTATCTGTTTACCCATTAGGTATTAACATTTAAATAGGTACATCTAGTATCTGTTTACCCATTAGGTATTAACATTTAAATAGGTACATCTAGTATCTGTTTACCCATTAGGTATTAACATTTAAATAGGTACATCTAGTATCTGTTTACCCATTAGGTATTAACATTTATTAGGTACTTCTAGTATCTGTTTACCCATTAGGTATTAACATTTAAATAGGTACATCTAGTATCTGTTTACCCATTAGGTATTAACATTTAAATAGGTACATCTAGTATCTGTTTACCCATTAGGTATTAACATTTAAATAGGTACATCTAGTATCTGTTTACCCATTAGGTATTAACATTTAAATAGGTACATCTAGTATCTGTTTACCCATTAGGTATTAACATTTAAATAGGTACATCTAGTATCTGTTTACCCATTAGGTATTAACATTTAAATAGGTACATCTAGTATCTGTTTACCCATTAGGTATTAACATTTAAATAGGTACATCTAGTATCTGTTTACCCATTAGGTATTAACATTTAAATAGGTACATCTAGTATCTGTTTACCCATTAGGTATTAACATTTAAATAGGTACATCTAGTATCTGTTTACCCATTAGGTATTAACATTTAAATAGGTACATCTAGTATCTGTTTACCCATTAGGTATTAACATGTAAATAGGTACTTCTAGTATCTGTTTACCCATTAGGTATTAACATTTATTAGGTACTTCTAGTATCTGTTTACCCATTAGGTATTAACATTTATTAGGTACTTCTAGTATCTGTTTACCCATTAGGTATTAACATTTAAATAGGTACTTCTAGTATCTGTTTACCCATTAGGTATTAACATTTAAATAGGTACATCTAGTATCTGTTTACCCATTAGGTATTAACATTTATTAGGTACATCTAGTATCTGTTTACCCATTAGGTATTAACATTTATTAGGTACTTCTAGTATCTGTTTACCCATTAGGTATTAACATTTCATCCCAAATAGCACCATATTCCCTACATAGTGCACTACTGTTGACTCTGGTTAAAGGTAGTGAGCTATATAGGGAGTAGGGTGCCATTTGGGACACAGCCTTGGTTTGTGGAGAGCTGGTTAATAGAGGCCAATGGGGTCATTGTTGGTGTGTGTAAATCAGTCCAAGGATGCATCCCTATTTGCACATGATACATTGCACCCTATATAGTGCACTAGATTTGACCAGTGTTCAGGTCTAAAGTAGTGCACTGTATGCAGATCTAGGACCTCAATTTGATCACCCTGTTGCAGGAGAACTTTCATGCAATGCAGGAAATGTCAAACCTGTAGTGTATTTGAGGTTTAAAAAGGCTTCAGTTCCAAAACTAGAGTTTCTACTGTACAAATGTGTGTGTTTTTATCCCTGGTGGGGGAGAGAGAGTGAGGTCCAACCTAGCCTATTCAATACTGCCAAGCACACTCTTGGCTGCATCTAGCTGATTTCTATTGTACAAATTCATGTATTTTTATCTCCGTTTCGTTCCGTTTAAGAAACATTTGTAAACAGAATCTTTGGAATGAATACACACCTGAACACACACAAACACAGTTCAGTTTCATAGCAGCCACATACAAACAGCATGATCTCTTTGATCGTTGGATAATACCTTCTCACATCTATGCGCTCTCCTCCTCTGACCTTCTCCCTTCGCTTGTGGACTTCAGTGCACAACACATCAGCTGTCTGTGACCAGGCAAAAAAAACTTTACAAGCCAAACCTTAATATCATAACCACTAACTGCTACACACAGCTTACATTGTTGTCACCATATTAGCTAACGTCAACATAGCTACTAGAATTAACACGTTAGTAGTGTATAGTTAGCAAGCAGTTTAGCAGTTACACCGGTGGACCCTGGTGGCAATAAATGAATAAAACCAAAAGCTTACCTTGACTTGGGAGAGTTCCAGTGTTGGATAGCCATAGCTAGCTAGCTAACATAGCATCCCTCTCTGTTTGAGCTGGGTATTTGATTAAGCTGAACTAGCTAGCTGTGTTTGCTAGCTAAGTAAGTGAAACTCTTATTTTTTAAAGAAATTAATTTGTTCACAACTCTCCAACTATTGTCTTTCTCTCTCTTTGACTCGACTACTCACCACATTTTATGCAGTGCTAGCTAGCTGTAGCTTATGCTTTCAGTACTAGATTCATTCTCTGATCCTTTGATTGAGTGGACAACATGTCAGTTCATGCTGCAAGAGCTCTGGTTGGAGGACGTCCTCCGGAAGTTGTCATAATTACTGTGTAAGTCTATGGAAGAGGATGAGAACCACAAGCCTCCAAGGTTTTGTAGTGAAGTCAATGTACCCAGAGGAGGACGGAAGCTAGCTGTCCTCCGGCTACACCATGGTTCTACCCTACAGACTGATGTTGAGGCTACTGTAGAACTGCATTACAAAACAGTATGTTTTAATTAATTAATTGGTGAAGTGAATATATTTAGTATAGTTTTATTTTAAAGAGCATTTCTTTAATGTTTCACTATTTTAATTGGTATGAAACACACTGAGGAGGATGGTCCTCTCATTCCTCCTCTGAGGAGCCTCCACTGCTGAGTAATGAGTTTCACATATCCCCAAGTGGGGACAATCCAGGCTGAGTAGTGAGTTACAACCCCAAATGGGGACACTTCAGGCTGAGTAGTGAGTTTCATCCCCAAGTGGAGACACATCAAGCTGATTAGTGAGTTTCACACATCCCCCAAGTGGGGACACTTCAGGCTGACTAGTGAGTTTCACACATTCCCAAGACACTTCAGGCAGAGTATTGAGTTTCATCCTCAAGTGGGAGACTTCACGCTGATTAGTGAGTTTCATCCCCAAGTGGGGACACTTCAGGCTGATCAGTGAGTTTCATCCCCAAGTGGGGACACTTCAGGCTGAGTAGTTAGTTTCATCCCTAAGTGGGGACACTTCAGGCTGAGTAGTGAGTTTCATCCCTAAGTGGGTGTATGCCTGTATGTGCATGTCTATATGGACTGTTCTACAGTATATTGGCTAAACCCCTGGCATCACACTTTCCTCATTTTACATTGGCTAAACCCCTGGCATTACACCTTCCTCATTGTATATTGGCTAAACCCCTGGCATTACACCTTCCTCATTGTATATTGGCTAAACCCCTGGCATTACACCTTCCTCATTGTATATTGGCTAAACCCCTGGCATTACATCTTCCTCATTGTATATTGGCTAAACCCCTGGCATTACACCTTCCTCATTGTATATTGGCTAAACCCCTGGCATTACACCTTCCTCATTGTATATTGGCTAAACCCCTGGCATTACACCTTCCTCATTGTTATGTCGGCCCAGTTTGTTCTTTGCTATCCTCAAATAAACATGACATTAACCCCACAACCAACTCAATGCATTGTAACTATGTAGACAACCCTGTCTACATAGTTACCTTTATTATTACAACACTGTCTACATAGTTACCTTTATTATTACAACCCTGTCTACATAGTTACCTTTATTATTACAACACTGTCTACATAGTTACCTTTATTATTACAACACTGTCTACATAGTTACCTTTATTATTACAACACTGTCTACATAGTTACCTTTATTATTACAACCCTGTCTACATAGTTACCTTTATTATTACAACCCTGTCTACATAGTTACCTTTATTATTACAACCCTGTCTACATAGTTACCTTTATTATTACAACACTGTCTACATAGTTACCTTTATTATTACAACACTGTCTACATAGTTACCTTTATTATTACAACCCTGTCTACATAGTTACCTTCTCTTGTCTGGAAGACAGTATGTTTCAACAAGCTGATTGGTTTTTCAACACATTACCATTCTGCAGCAGTTTGACCCAGATATAACACAGATATGATCTATTCTATGCAGTAACATACATTAGAAGGTAGACCAGAAAATCTACTGATTCACATACAGTCTTTCAAAAGGTCATCTTCCAGTACATCCCCTGTATATATGTGGCGCTCCACCAGTCATTGTAATGACAGGATCACTTCTACAATCCCACCCGATACCTGGACCCTTTTTCCCAAATCCAGAGTGATCTTCACTGAATCAGATGCTATATCCCAGATGATACATATTACTATATATTGGTCCGGACTTAAACTAACCATTGAATTATTCACTGTCTTTTACCACTGAGAGAATATCAGAGAGAAGAGTACGGCCAAGTTAACCTAAAGCCCACATTCTCTCACTGACTGGCTGGCTGACCCTCTCTTCTCCCTTCCTCCATCTCTCCCTCCCTCTTTCTCTCCATCCCTCCCTCTCTCCTCAGTTCCTCCATCTCTCCCTCCCTCTATTTCTCTCCATCCCCCCCTCTCTCCTCAGTTCCTCCATCTCTCCCTCCCTCTCTTTCTCTCCATCCCTCCCTCTCTCCTCAGTTCCTGTCTATCCCTGGCTTTTCAGCCTCTTGCCACCTGCTTAGTGTTCTATATTGGTGCCCAGTGCTTATATAGTTTTACTGATGGTCAAGCTCTGAGGACACAGATTAGGGCAGACCTGGGGAGAGGGTGAAGGCTACAGACATTTCAGAGAATACAGACGGCTCTTTGTTTTTTTTTATAAGGGTTAAGCTTGGCTTGAGAAAGAGGTAATTGCAACAAGGAAAGCAGCTGGCTCTGTGCTCGTCCACCAACTGGCTCTATGCTGCTCCACCAGCTGGTTCTGTGCTCGTCCACTAGCTGGCTCGATGCTGCTCCACCAGCTGGTTCTATGCTCGTCCACCAGCTGGCTCTATGCTGCTCCACCAGCTGGCTCTATGCTGCTCCACCTGCTGGCTCTATGCTTGTCCACCAGCAGACTCTATGCTCGTCCACCAGCTGGCTCTATGCTTTTCCACCAATTGGCTCTATGCTGCTCCATCAACTGGCTCTATGCTGCTCCACCAGCTGGCTCCTAGCTGCTCCACCAGCAGGCTCTGTGCTTGTCCACCAGCAGGCTCTATGCTGCTCCACCAGCAGGCTCTGTGCTTGTCCACCAGCTGGCTCTATGCTGCTCCACCAGCAGGCTCTGTGCTTGTCCTCCAGCTGGTTCTGTGCTGCTCCACTAGTTGAATCTGTGCTTGTCCACCAGCTGGCTCGATGCTGCTCCACTAGTTGGCTCTGTGCTTGTCCACCAGCTGGCTCTGTGATGCTCCACTAGTTGGCTCTGTGCTTGTCCACCAGCTGGCTCTGTGCTGCTCCACCAGCTGGCTCTGTGCTCATCCACCAGCTGGCTCTGTGCTCATTCACCGGCACTAAGATGTGTTGCACATTCTCTCTCAGTGTGTGTTTGTGTCGATGCAGTGAATAATAAGAGTAATCTGATCTGTGGAATAAGCCTGTGAGACCGGGAGCTGATATCCTCAGAGACGTCTACCACCGAAGTGAAACCCACATACATTAGCATCCTGCTGCCTGCCTCCCATACACATCGACTGCATCACAAATGGCACCCTATCCCTAATGTAGTGTACTACATTTAGACCAGAGCCCTATGGACATAGGGAATAGTGTGCAATTTGGGACACATTCATTTTCATCCTCCCTAACTTCGCTCTAGATTGCATCACAGCACTCATCACAACAACAACAAGCAACATTCATTCTACTTCTCTCAGTGTTCCTAATTTAAGGTGGACCAACTGAAATAGCCCGGTCCCAGATCTTTTAGTGCTGTCTTGACAATTCTGTTTTGGTCATGAAAATTAACCATATGTAGGAGTTGGGAATATGCTTGTAGGTATATACACTATACTCTATATGCTTTGTGGGTATATACACTATACTCTATATGCTTTGTGGGTATATACACTATACTCTATATGTTTTGTGGGTATATACACTATACTCTATATGTTTTGTAGGTATATATACTATACTATATATGCTTTGGGGGTACATATACTATACTGTCTAAGCTTTGTAGGTATATATACTATACTATACAGTGGGTGAAATAAGCATTGAACACGTCACAATTTTTCTCAGTAAATATATTTCCAAAGGTGCTATTGACATGAAATGTTCACCGGGTGTTGGTAACAACCCAAGTAATCCATACATACAAAGAAACCAAAACAAATACGTTCAGAAATTAAGTTATGTGTAATAATGTGAAATGACACAGGGAAAAAGTATTGAACACATGAAGAAAGGGAGGTTCAAAAAGGCATGGAAAGCCAAGACAACAGCTGAAAACTATCAGTAATTAAAAAGAAATCCAGCCCCCTGTCAGTGTAAATTAATATCAGCTGGTTCAGTCCCAACTGATGGCCTATAAAAAGGTCTCATTGCCAAGGTGTCACACAAGACACATCTCATGATGGGTAAAAGCAAAGAGCTGTCTCAAGACCTTCACACTCTAATTGTTGTAAAACATAATGATGACATTGGTTATAGGCGCATTTCTAAGCTTCTGAATGTTCCAGTGAGCACTGTTGGGGCCATAATACGGAAGTGGAAAGACAATAATTTCACCATAAATTTGCCTCAACCAAGTTTTCAGCTGTTGTCTTGGCTTTCCATGCCTTTTTGAACCTCCCTTTCTTCATGTGTTTAATACTTTTTCCCTGTGTCATTTCACATTATTACACATAACTTAATTTCTGAACGTATTTGTTTTGGTTTATTTGTATGTATGGATTACTTGGGTTGTTACCAACATCTGGTGACACTTTCATGTCAATAGCACCTTTGGAAATATATTTACTGAGAAAAATGGTGACGTGTTCAATACTCATTTCACCCGCTGTATATGCTTTGGGGGTACATATACTATACTGTCTAAGCTTTGTAGGTATATATACTATACTATATATGCTTTGGGGGTATAAATACTATACTGTATAAGCTTTGTAGGTATATATACTATACTCTATATGCTTTTTAGGTATATATACTATACTCTATATGCTTTGTGGGTTTAAAAAAAATATATATATATATATCATAAACTATAATCTATATGCTGTGTGGGTACATATACTATACTCTATATGCTTTGTGGGTAAAAAAAAAAATATATACATATATATATATACTATACTATACTATACTATACTCTATATGCTTTGTGGGTATATAAACTATACTCTATAGGCGTTGTGGGTACAAATACTTCACTCTCTTAAGGTGGACCAACTGGAATAGCCCGGTCCCAGATCTTTTAGTGCTGTCTTGACAATTCTGTTTTGGTCATGAAAATTAAACATACGTAGGAGTTGGGAAGACAACACAAACAGATATGTGAACCAGGCTATCACAGCACATGTATGCTTTGTAGGTATATATACTATACTCTATATGCTTTGTAGGTATAAATACTATACTTACCATAGAACGTGTAGCTAGACTCTTTGTATCTGACATTGTGTTACCACAGAATCAGTAGATAGACTCTTTGTAACTGATGTTGTGTTACCACAGAAGGTGCAGCTAGAGTCTTTGTATTTGATGTTGTGTTACCACAGAAGGTGTAGCTAGACTCTTTGTATTTGATGTTGTGTTACCACAGAAGGTGTAGCTAGACTCTTTGTATCTGATGTTGTGTTACCACAGAAGGAGAGGAGAGGCCGAGGTATAAATGGGGGGCTCAGAGCAAGGTGGAGGAGGAGTATTTGGAGGAGCATTTTGGAGAGGTTCTGGAGGAATTGGTGGAGATAGAGGAAGAGGTCGAGAGGGAGATGGCGGAGTGGTCCAGTCCAGGTCCGGTCGTCTACTCCACTCCCGGGCCGGAGCAGTCCGCTCTACCGGTGCCCATTCCGGGTCCAGCCGTCTGCTCCGCTCCAGTGCCAGAGCAGTCCGCTCCACCGGTGCCCATTCCGGGTCCAGCCGTCTGCTCCGCTCCTGAGCCAGAGCAGTCCGCTACACCGGTGCCCAATCCGGGTCCAGCCGTCTGCTCCGCTCCAGTGCCTGAGCAGTCCGCTCTACCGGTGCCCATTCCGGGTCCAGCCGTCGGCTCCGCTCCAGTGCCAGAGCAGTCCGCTCCACCGGTGCCCATTCCGGGTCCAGCCGTCTGCTCCGCTCCAGTGCCAGAGCAGTCCGCTCCACCGGTGCCCATTCCGGGTCCAGCTGTCTGCTCCACTCCTGAGCCAGAGCAGTCCGCTCCCCCGGTACGCAGTCCGGGCCCGGTTGTTTTCCCCACTCCATGGCCGGAGCCGTTTGCCCCACCGGTGCCCAGTCCGGGCCTGGTTGTTTTCCCCGCTCCATGGCCAGAGCCGTTTACCCCACCGGTGCCCAGTCCAGGCCCGGTTAATTGCCCAGCTCCATGGCCGGAGCCGTTTGCCCCACCGGTGCCCAGTCCGGGTCCGGTTGTTTTCCCCGCTCCATGGCCGGAGCCGTTTACCCCACCGGTGCCCTGTCCGGGCCCGGTTAATGGTCCCACTCCATGGCCGGAGCCGTTTACCCCAACGGTGCCCAGTCCGGGCCCGGTTGTTGTCCCCGCTCCATGGCCGGAGCCGTTTACCCCACCGGTGCCCAGTCCGGGCCCGGTTAATGGTCCCACTCCATGGCCGGAACTGTTGGCCCCACCGGTGCTCAGTCCGGGCCCGGTTGTTTTCCCCGCTCCATGGCCGGAGCCGTTTGCCCCACCGGTACCCAGTCCGGGCCCGGTTATAAAGAAGGGGCATGGAAGAAAACTGTCCACTTCGCCGGAGCCAGAACCTCCACCGACAGACTAATCTTCCCTCCCTAATACCCCCTCCATGTATTTGTGTGTCTGGTGGTGGTTTGTGTGGGATCCCTAATTAGAGGCAGCTGTAGCGCATCGTCTCTAATTAGGGATCCTACATAGGTTTGTATATTTTCACACGGGGTTGTGGGTCGTTGTCGTATGTTTCGCAGTCACGGTGACATAAATAAAAAAAAGATGTCGAACTACTATCCCTGCGCTGCGTCTTGGTCTCCCTATGCACCCTCACGTGACAGTATTTGATGTTGTGTTACCACAGAATGTGTAGCTAGACTCTTTGTATTTGATGTTGTGTTACCACAGAATGTGTAGCTAGACTCTTTGTATTTGATGTTGTGTTACCACAGAAGGTGTAGCTAGACTCTTTGTATCTGACGGTCAGAGAAGAGAAGCACAAAGCTACAGACAATGAATACTGTCGCTTACACAAACAAGCTGCTTATTAGGAAAACCCATCCAGCTCAAGTGTTACAAGGAAATGTTTCCACTGCAGTCTAAACCAATGGTGTATTTCTACAGCTTGAGGGGAGAGACCATAGTTTTCTAGGATCCAGACAAAATACAAATGGAAAATTGACCCACGGGATGAAAGGGAAAAAATACATGTTCATGCACAGACCAACAGATTATACATTCTTAGAAGGACACTATTTTAAGAGAACAGACAGGCGACAGGCAGCCAGACAGACAGGCAGCCAGACAGCCAGACAGACAGGCAGGCAGGCAGGCAGGCAGGCAGGCAGGCAGGCAGGCAGGCAGGCAGGCAGGCAGGCAGGCAGGCAGGCAGGCAGGCAGGCAGGCAGGCAGGCAGGCAGGCAGGCAGACAGACAGACAGACAGACAGACAGACAGACAGACAGACAGACAGACAGACAGACAGACAGACAGACAGCCAGCCAGACAGACAGACAGACAGACAGACAGACAGACAGACAGACAGACAGACAGACAGGCAGGCAGGCAGGCAGGCAGGCAGGCAGGCAGACAGACAGACAGACAGACAGACAGACAGACAGACAGACAGACAGACAGACAGACAGACAGACAGACAGACAGACAGACAGACAGACAGACAGACAGCAGTAATAACAGCAGCAAGGTCTACAGATTCAGGAACTATACAGGAAGATAATGTCTGTGTCCCAAATGGCATTCTATTCCCTATATAGTGCACTACTTTAGATCAGGGCCCATTAGGGATGCCATGTTGGACATGGTTAGAGTGTTGGGCCAGTAACGGAAAGGTTGCTGGTTTGAATACCTGAACCGACAAGGTGAAAAACTGCAGATGAGCCCTTGAGCAAGGCACTTAACCCTAATTGGCTCCAGGGGTGCCGTACTACTATGGCTGACCCTGTAAAACAACACATTTCACTGCACCTATCATACTACTATGACTGACCCTGTAAACAACACATTTCACTGCACCTATCATACTACTATGGCTGACCCTGTAAAACAACACATTTCACTGCACCTATCCAGTGTGTCAATACAACATATGTATTTAAGCTGATTTGTCTCTTTCCCCAACACCTTGGTCTCTGGCTCTCTGACTGGGAATGAATGTGTTGAAGACCATGGAAAATAAATCAGTCATACACTATTCAGCATTACTGTACACATCCATTACATATTACAGTACGTATCCATGCTCAAGCCATTAGCATCAATCAGACAGTGCTCTCTTCATGCTTACATTGAATAAATTCCTAATTAATCGTATACAAACAGAATCAATTAATCCGGTAATAACTACTTCTAAGGTAATGATTAATCCTGTTAATAACTACCCCTAATATCATTATTAATCCTGTTAATAACTATCCATAATGTCATGAGTAATCCTGTTAATAACTACCTCTAAGGTAATGATTAATCCTGTTAATAACTACCCCTAATATCATTATTAATCCTGTTAATAACTACCTCTAATATAATTATTAATCCTGTTAATAACTACCTCTAATATCATTATTAATCCTGTTAATAACTACCTCTAATATCATTATTAATCCTGTTAATAACTACCCCTAATATCATTATTAATCCTGTTAATAACTATCCATAATGTCATGAGTAATCCTGTTAATAACTACCTCTAAGGTAATGATTAATCCTGTTAATAACTACCTCTAATATCATTATTAATCCTGTTAATAACTACCTCTAAGGTAATGATTAATCCTGTTAATAACTACCCCTAATATCATTATTAATCCTGTTAATAACTACCTCTAAGGTAATGATTAATCCTGTTAATAACTACCTCTAAGGTAATGATTCATCCTGTTAATAACTACCTCTAAGGTAATGATTCATCCTGTTAATAACTACCTCTAATATCTTGATTAATCATGTTCATCTAATATCTTACATTCAGAATTTCATTAACAACTAAAGGGTTAATAATACCCACCATCTCAGATTCTTCTCAAATAATTTCTGTAGTTAGACACAGATAATGTTTCCAGATACAAATTTGGTTTAAATATAATTTTATCTCAGAGAAATTCAGCTAATTGATTTCACCCAAATTGGCAATTTTTATTTATAGGATTCATATAATGTTCAATAAATATAGTACTTAACATCCGATTTGGACTAAACTTTTTTCTAACAATGAGTAAGAGTTGAGAAATCCAAAGATAAGCACCCACCCCACATCACACGCCAATCCCACCCCAACAACTCGTATACAGTATCAGTTCTCTTGTCTGACCAGTAGTATGGAGTTACAGCTTGGAGTATTGTTTCTTCATCCTATGTAATGTATTCTTAGTGAATCTGGTGTTGTTTTTTCACTGTTCAGAGCAATTAGTCATTGAAGTTGTTAGGTTTATGTCCCATCCTATATCCTGATATCACCAGGTTATGACCATTAGGGGAAAAAAACATTTAAAACCGTAATATTTCACAGTTGTTTGTATTCACTTGAACATAGCAGGGGGAGACTAAAAGATGGGAGAGATTATCTTTCTACTCAGTGAGAATGTTGTTTCATCTATTGTGACAGTAGATCACAGGAACACTGGGAGAATGGGCTGGGGTTTCATCTATTGTGACAGTAGATCACAGGAACACTGGGAGAATGGTCTGGGGTTTCATCTGTTGTGACAGTAGATCACAGGAACACTGGGAGAATGGGCTGGGGTTTCATCTATTGTGACAGTAGATCACAGGAACACTGGGAGAATGGGCTGGGGTTTCATCTATTGTGACAGTAGATCACAGGAACACTGGGAGAATGGTCTGGGGTTTCATCTATTGTGACAGTAGATCACAGGAACACTGGGAGAATGGGCTGGGGTTTCATCTATTGTGACAGTAGATCACAGGAACACTGGGAGAATGGGCTGGGGTTTCATCTATTGTGACAGTAGATCACAGGAACACTGGGAGAATGGGCTGGGGTTTCATCTATTGTGACAGTAGATCACAGGAACACTGGGAGAATGGGCTGGGGTTTCATCTATTGTGACAGTATATCACAGGAACACTGGGAGAATGGGCTGGGGTTTCATCTATTGTGACAGTATATCACAGGAACACTGGGAGAATGGGCTGGGGTTTCATCTATTGTGACAGTAGATCACAGGAACACTGGGAGAATGGGCTGGGGTTTCATCTATTGTGACAGTAGATCACAGGAACACTGGGAGAATGGGCTGGGGTTTCATCTATTGTGACAGTAGATCACAGGAACACTGGGAGAATGGGCTGGGGTTTCATCTATTGTGACAGTAGATCACAGGAACACTGGGAGAATGGGCTGGGGTTTCATCTATTGTGACAGTATATCACAGGAACACTGGGAGAATGGGCTGGGGTTTCATCTATTGTGACAGTAGATCACAGGAACACTGGGAGAATGGGCTGGGGTTTCATCTATTGTGACAGTAGATCACAGGAACACTGGGAGAATGGGCTGGGGTTTCATCTATTGTGACAGTAGATCACAGGAACACTGGGAGAATGGTCTGGGGTTTCATCTATTGTGACAGTATATCACAGGAACACTGGGAGAATGGGCTGGGGTTTCATCTATTGTGACAGTATATCACAGGAACACTGGGAGAATGGGCTGGGGTTTCATCTATTGTGACAGTAGATCACAGGAACACTGGGAGAATGGGCTGGGGTTTCATCTATTGTGACAGTAGATCACAGGAACACTGGGAGAATGGGCTGGGGTTTCACTCTGATTCACATTTAAAGATATGAAAAGAAAGGAATGTTACTGTGAAATGCTGCTATAGAGAAGGGAGAGAGAATGACAGTAATTGTGAAAGAGAGGTTAACAGACCTCGTTAAACTGTCTATGGGACTGTCTGAAATGGCACCTCTTCCTTACCTTCACTATGGGCCCTGGTCAAAGTAGTGCACTATAACGGCCCTTTAGGGATGCAGTCTATGAACTACATCCATTTGTTATCTTGCAGGAGGTTAAGGAGAGTTCACAACCATGGTGACAGGGTCTGTCTGTATGTCTGTCTGAGAGAGACGGATGGACGGACGGACGGACAGGGTCTGTCTGTCCGGACAGAACAGGGTCTGTCTGTATGTCTGTCTGAGAGAGACGGATGGACGGACGTCCGTCCGTCTGTCCCTCTCAGACAGACATAGAGACAGACCCTGTTCTGTCCGGACAGACGGTATCTTATATTCTACGGTATCTTAATCACTAATTGTGACTAAAGAGAGAGAGAGAGAGAGAGAGAGACGGATGGACGGACGGACATACAGACAGACCCTGTTCTGTCCGGACAGACAGACCCTGTCCGTCCGTCCGTCCATCCGTCTCTCTCTCTCTCTCTCTCTCTCTCTCTTTAGTCACAGTTAGTGACTAAGATACCGTAGAATATTAAAGACTGCAGTTTACATATGAGATGAGTAATGCAAGATGTGGAAACGTTATTAAAGTTGCTAGTGTTCCATTCCTTAAAGTGGCCAGTGATTTCTAATCTATGTCTATAGGTAGCAGCCTCTAATGTGCTAAAGATGCCTGTTTAACAGTCTGATGGCCTTGAGATAGCAGCTGTTTTTCAGTCTCTCGGTCCCAGCTTTGATGCACCTGTCCTTGCCTTCTGGATGATAGTGGGGTGAACAGGCAGCGGCCCGGGTGGTTGATATCCTTGATGATCTTTTGGCCTTCCAATGGCATTGGGTGCTGTAAGTGTCCAGGAGGGCGGGAAGTTTGCCCCCGGTAATGTGTTAGGCAGACCGCACCACCCTCTGGAGAGCCTTGCGGTTGTGGGCGGTGCAGTCAATTCCAGGCGGTAATACAGCCCGACAGGATGCTCTCAATTGTCTGTAAAAGTTTGTGAGGGTTTTAGGTGTCAAGCCTAATTTCTTTAACCTCCTGACGTTGATAAGACGCTGTTGCACCTTTTTCACCACACTGTCTGTGTGGGTGGACAATTTCAGTTTGTCAGTGATGTGTACGCCGAGGAACTTGAAGTTTTCCACCTTCTCCACTGCGGTCCCATCGATGTGGATAGGGGGGTGCTCCCTCTGCTGTTTCCTGGAGTCCACGATCATCTCCTTTGTTTTGTTGAGTTAGAGGTTATTTTCCTGGCACCACACTCCCAGTACCCTCACCTACTCCCAGTAGGCTGTCTCATCATTGTTGGTAATCAAGCCTACTACGGTTGTGTCGTCTGAAAACTTGATGATTGATTTGGAGGCGTGCTTGGCCATGCAGTCGTGGGTGAACAGAGAGTGCAGGAGGGGGCTGAGCACGCACCCTTGTGGGGCCCCAGTGTTGAGGATCAGCGAAGTGAAGGTGTTGTATCCTACCTTCACCACCTGGGGGCGACCCATCAGGATGTCCAGGACCCAGTTGCACATGGCAGGGTTCAGACCCAGGGCCTTGGCGCTAAATGATGAGCTGGTCTGCGCATGCTCTGAGGACGCGGCTAGGGATATCATCTGGGCCGGCTGCCTTGCGAGGGTTAACACACTTAAATGTCTTACTCACGTCGGCCACGGAGAAGGAGAGCCCACAGTCCTTGGTAGCGGGCCGTGTCAGTGGCAATGAATTATCATCAAAGAGAATGAAGAAGGTGTTCAGCCTGTCCGCAAGCAAGTCGTCGATGTCCGCGTCGATGTAATGCTGCTGGTTCAGGTGAGTTACAGTAGCTCTGATATCCAATAGTTCTTCCCGGATGTATGTAATGACACAAAACAATTCCTGAGCTAATAATGTAAAAAATATTACATAGACAAACAAAATACTGCACAATTTCCAAAGAGCTAGTCGCGATGCTGCCCTCTCCATCGGCGCCATCTTGAATCAGAAGGTTGTGACCATGACGTTAGACAATGCATTAGGACTAGAAGAACAGACGTCAGAAAGGACTAAAGTAAAGAAATAAAGAATGTGCGGTCCCGGAATATGAACTATATATTTGATACCATTTTACTCATCTGAAGGTAACCCATACCAACTGTAGGATGTATGGAGGTAGTTTTGTGTCAACAAAAATAAGGGGTTAACATGTGTCCAAAAAAACGCAAATATTTTCTGAGCTTTCTTATATCTCCTGTTACTTACGATTTATTGTTTGACTGTCTTTTTGCCATTAATTTGTTATTCAATGCGTTTCTATGGGCTAGAGTAGTAACACAATTCCATATGTTTACACAATTCCAAATCTAATGAAGACATTTTCACTATCGTCCTTCTACTGTCTGCACATTTTGACTGTGTAGAGACGGAGTAAAGAGAAGGACACAGAAAGGATTAAAGAGGAGACAGAAGAGAGAATGCTATCCTCTGAGCCTGATAAACCAGGATTAAAGAGGAGACAGTGGAGAGAATGCTATCCTCTGAGCCTGATAAACCAGGATTAAAGAGGAGACAGTGGAGAGAATGCTATCCTCTGAGCCTGATAAACCAGGATTAAAGAGGAGACAGTGGAGAGAATGCTATCCTCTGAGCCTGATAAACCAGGATTAAAGAGGAGACAGTGGAGAGAATGCTATCCTCTGAGCCTGATAAACCAGCTGTTCTTAACACGGTACCAGGGTGCTGTTTGTCAGACTCCTTAACCAGTAGTAGGGTTGCAAAGGGAGGGTATATTACTGGATATTTTCCCATTTTACGAGAAAAACTACCAGAATGCCATCTCCCCTAAAGACCTGATATAAACCAGCGTTTCATACCGCCATCTCCCCTAAAGACCTGATATAAACCAGCGTTTCATA
>CM042388.1:3721319-3746319 GCA_023634145.1 Thymallus thymallus | reverse complement strand
ACACTACCAAACACACTACCACACACACTACCACACACACACTACCACACACACACTACCAAACACACACTACCAAACACACACTACCAAACACACTACCAAACACACTACCACACACACTACCACACACACACTACCACACACACACTACCAAACACACACTACCAAACACACTACCACACACACTACCACACACACTACCACACACACACTACCACACACACACTATCAAACACACACTACCAAACACACTACCAAACACACTACCACACACACTACCACACACACACACTACCACACACTACCACACACACACTACCACACACACACTACCAAACACACTACCACACACACTACCACACACACTACCACACACACACTACCACACACTCACTACCACACACACACCACCAAACACACTACCACACACACACTACCACACACACACTACCACACACACACTACCAAACACACTACCACACACACTACCACACACACTACCACACACACACTACCACACACACACTACCAAACACACTACCACACACACACTACCACACACACACTACCACACACACACTACCACACACACTACCACACACACTACCACACACACTACCACACACACTACCACACACACACTACCAAACACACACTACCACACACACTACCACACACACACTACCAAACACACACTACCACACACACACTACCACACACACACTACCAAACACACTACCACACACACTACCACACACACACTACCAAACACACACTACCACACACACTACCACACACACACTACCACACACACTACCACACACACTACCACACACACTACCACACACACACTACCACACACACTACCACACACACACTACCAAACACACACTACCACACACACACTACCACACACTCTACCACACACACACTACCAAACACACTACCACACACACTACCACACACACACTACCAAACACACACTACCACACACACACTACCACACACACTACCACACACACTACCACACACACTACCACACACACTACCACACACACACTACCACACACACACTACCACACACACTACCACACACACTACCACACACACACACTACCACACACACTACCACACACACTACCACACACACACTACCACACACACTACCACACACACTACCAAACACACACTACCACACACACACTACCAAACACACTACCACACACACACTACCACACACACTACCACACACACACTACCACACACACACTACCACACACACACACACACTACCACACACACACTACCACACACACTACCACACACACTACCACACACACACTACCACACACACTACCACACACACTACCAAACACACACTACCACACACACTACCACACACACTACCACACACACACTACCACACACACACTACCACACACACTACCACACACACACTACCACACACACTACCACACACACACTACCACACACACACTACCAAGCACACACTACCACACACACTACCACACACACACACTACCACACACACACTACCACACACACACACTACCACACACACACTACCACACACACACTACCACACACACTACCACACACACACTACCACACACACACTACCACACACACTACCACACACACTACCACACACACTACCACACACACACTACCACACACACTACCAAACACACACTACCACACACACTACCACACACACACTACCACACACGGTCTGACTAAAACAGTCTTCCTCTCCTCTCTCCGTTTTCTTTCCCAAACCTCTCCAACCCATATGCCCCTAGAAATCTACCTGCATGGTGCAGAAAAATATGTATAAGCATGTGGAGAGAGAGAGAGACAGAGAGAGAGAGACAGAGAGAGAGAGAGAGAGAGAGAGAGAGAGAGAGAGAGAGAGAGAGAGAGAGAGAGAATTGAGAGTGAGGGGACCAAAGGGAGAAAGGTTTAGTCCCAGAATGATGATGATGAGGGTTCGACCTATGGGCATGGGATAATTCTAGAGAGAGGCACTGCCAGAACCAGGTACTGACAGTAGAGGTTTAGTTAATAAGTGTAATGAGTCATATAGTCAGTCATGGGGTTGTTGTTGCTTATAATATAATATTACAGAAAATAACCAATATTATATCAACATGCCATATTTCAGTTCTGCCTGCTTCCCAAATGACTCCCTATTTTCAATATATTGCACAACATTTGACCATGATTCATAGGGCTCAGGTCAAAAGTATTGCACAATATTTTAATGCAAGTCAGTTAAGAACAAATTCTTATTTACAATGACGGCCTACCAAAAGGCAAAAGACCTCCTGCAGGGACGGGGGCTGGGATTAAAAATATAAATAAAGTATAAATATAGGACCAAACACACATCACGACAAGAGAGACAACACAACACTAAAGAGAGACCTAAAACAACAACATAGCAAGGCAGCAACACATGACAACACAACATGGTAGCAACACAACATGACAACAACATGGTAGCAACACAACATGGTAGAAGTACAAAACATGTTACAAACATTATTGGACACAGACAACAGCACAAAAGGCAAGAAGGTAGAGATGACAATACATCTCGCAAAGCAGACACAACTGGCAGTAAGAGTGTCCATATTTGAGTCTTTGAATGAAGAGTTTGAGATAAAACTGTTCAGTTTGAGTGTTTGTTGCAGCTCGTTCCAGTCGCTAGCTTCAGCGAACTGAAAATACGAGCGACCCAGGGATGTGTGTGCTTTGGGGACCTTTAACAGAATGTGACTGGCAGAACGGGTGTTGTATGTGGAGGATGAGGGCTGCAGTAGATATCTCAGATAGGGGGGAGTGAGGCCTAAGAGGGTTTTATAAATAAGCATCAACCAGTGGGTCTTGTGACGGGTATACAGAGATGACCAGTTTACAGAGGAGTATAGAGTGCAGTGATGTGTCCTATAAGGAGCATTGGTGGCAAATCTGATGGCCGAATGGTAAAGAACATCTAGCCGCTCGAGAACACCCTTACCTGCCGATCTATAAATGATGTCTCTGTAATCTAGCATGGGTAGGATGGTCATCTGAATCAGGGTTAGTTTGGCAGCTGGGGTGAAAGAGGAGCGATTACGATAGAGGAAACCAAGACTAGATTTAACTTTAGCCTGCAGCTTTGATATGTGCTGAGAGAAGGACAGTGTACCGTCTAGCCATACTCCCAAGTACTTGTATGAGGTGACTACCTCAAGCTCTAAACCCTCAGAGGTAGTAATCACACCTGTGGGGAGAGGGGCATTCTTCTTACCAAACCACATGACCTTTGTTTTGGAGGTATTCAGAACAAGGTTAAGGTTAGAGAAAGCTTGTTGGACACTAAGAATGCTTTGTGGTAGCATTTAACAGAAAATCATCTGGGGAGGGGCCAGCTGAGTATAAGACTGTATCATCCTCATATACATGGATGAGAGCTTCCTGCTGCCTGAGCTATGTTGTTGATGTAAATTGAGAAGAGCGTGGGGCCTAGGATTGAGCCTTGGGGTACTCCCTTGGTGACAGGGAGTGGCTGAGACAGCAGTTTTCTGACTTTATACACTGCACTCTTTGAGAGAGGTAGTTAGCAAACCAGATCAAAGACCCCTCAGAGCCACCAATACTCCTTAGTTGGCCCACAAGGATAGAATGGTCTACCGTATCAAAAGTTTTGGCCAAGTCAATAAAAATAGCAGCACAACATTGCTTAGAATCAAGGGCAGTAGTGACATCATTGAGGACCTTTAAGGTTGCAGTGGCGCATCCATAACCTGAGCGGAAACCAGATTGCATACCAGAGAGAATACTATAGACATCAAGAAAGCCAGTCAGTTGATTATTGACAAGTTTTTCCAACACTATATAGGCAACAGGGTACTTTTTGTGACAAAGCCCTGGATAAATCATTAGGGTTCTGCCTGCATATTAAAAGGCATTAAAGCATGACGTAAACAAGGTTTTATGTACCAAATGGCACACAGTTACCTATCACCAGAGCCCTATGCACTACATAGGGAACAGGGTGCCATTTGGGACACAAACACTGTCTCAGTACTAGGAATCCTTTGCCTGGATGAAGCAAGGCGCTGTCTTTGTTGGATGATTTAGATGGCTGCCATGCCAACACTGTGGCTTTTCATCACCAGGCTCATAGCGTTATGCTAGGGGGCCCGCCCCAAATGGCACCATATACCCTATGGGGCTCTGGTCAAAAGTAGTGCACTATACAGGGAATAGGGTGCCATTTGAGACCTAGCCAGGGTCTTTCAGATAGCAGCTAGCGCCTAGCGCCCTAGCATGATGTAGTGGAGCCAGTAGACAAACATAATCAGAATCAAGCATACATATACATGGAATGTGTGTCTTGAAGGAATGGAGCCAAATCCAACAGCAGCACATCTCTCTCTCTCTTTCTCTCTCTCTTTCTCTTTCTCTCGCTCGCTCGTTCTCTATCTCTCTCCCCCCTCTCTTCTATCTCTCCCTCTCTTTCTCTCTCTCTCTCCACCTCTCTCCATCTCACTCCCTATCTCTCTCTCTGCTATCTCTCTCCCTCTGTCTGTCTGTCTCTGTCTCTCTCTCTCCATATCTCTCTCTCTCTCTCTCTCACTCTCTCTCTCTGTCTCTCGCTCTCTCTCTGCTATCTCTCTCTCTCTCTCTCTGTCTGTCTCACTCTCTCTCTCTCTCTCTCTCTATCTCTCTCTCTCTCACTCTGTCTCTCTCTGCTATCTCTCTCTCTCAACAGCCAGGTGAATTCAGGCAGCTGCTCAAACATGTCTTCATCAGGATAATACATACATTTACATCAAAAGCTAAATCTACTTTAATTTGAATAACAGATTAGGTTAACCAGGTTTCAAACCCAGTAGAGCCCCATGACGTGCTGCATTTCAAATCCACCATTAGATATTTTAAGACATTCACGGCTACCGGCCAAATGTTACTCATGGCGTTGTAGTATGGCAAGTGCTTCTCTCACTTGCAATTTTCTATGAAAATAAACATATTTCCTGTAAAAGCATAGAGGCTGTATGTCTTTACACTCTCTGTGTCTCAATGCACATGATAAAGGTCTTTCCTGGGAAATGTCAGAGTGAGGAACGGATGGGGGAGGAGTTATCACATTTATTATCAGGTCAGAGTGAGGAACGGAGGGGGGAGGAGTCATCACATTCATTATCATGTCATAGTGAGGAACGGAGGGGGGAGGAGTCATCACATTCATTATCATGTCATAGTGAGGAATGGAGGGGGGAGGAGTGATCACATTCATTATCATATCAGAGTGAGGAACGGAGGGGGGAGGAGTCATCACATTCATTATCATGTCATAGTGAGGAACGGAGGGGGGAGGAGTCATCACATTCATTATCATGTCAGAGTGAGGAACGGAGGGGGGAGGAGTCATCACATTCATTATCATGTCATAGTGAGGAACGGAGGGGGGAGGAGTCATCACATTCATTATCATGTCATAGTGAGGAACGGAGGGGGGAGGAGTCATCACATTCATTATCATGTCAGAGTGAGGAACGGAGGGGGGAGGAGTCATCACATTCATTATCATGTCATAGTGAGGAACGGAGGGGGGAGGAGTCATCACATTCATTATCATGTCATAGTGAGGAATGGAGGGGGGAGGAGTGATCACATTCATTATCATATCAGAGTGAGGAACGGAGGGGGGAGGAGTCATCACATTCATTATCATGTCAGAGTGAGGAACGGAGGGGGGAGGAGTCATCACATTCATTATCATGTCAGAGAGGAATGGAGGGGGGAGGAGTGATCACATTCATTATCATATCAGAGTGAGGAACGGAGGGGGGAGGAGTCATCACATTCATTATCATGTCAGAGAGGAATGGAGGGGGGAGGAGTGATCACATTCATTATCATATCAGAGTGAGGAACGGAGGGGGGAGGAGTCATCACATTCATTATCATATCAGAGTGAGGAACGGAGGGGGGAGGAGTCATCACATTCATTATCATGTCAGAGTGAGGAACGGAGGGGGGAGGAGTCATCACATTCATTATCATGTCAGAGTGAGGAACGGAGGGGGGAGGAGTCATCACATTCATTATCATGTCAGAGAGGAATGGAGGGGGGAGGAGTCATCACATTCATTATCATGTCAGAGAGGAATGGAGGGGGGAGGAGTCATCACATTCATTATCATATCAGAGTGAGGAACGGAGGGGGGAGGAGTCATCACATTCATTATCATGTCAGAGTGAGGAACGGAGGGGGGAGGAGTCATCACATTCATTATCATGTCAGAGTGAGGAACGGAGGGGGGAGGAGTCATCACATTCATTATCATGTCAGAGTGAGGAACGGAGGGGGGAGGAGTCATCACATTCATTATCATGTCAGAGAGGAATGGAGGGGGGAGGAGTCATCACATTCATTATCATGTCAGATTGAGGAACGGAGGGGGGAGGAGTCATCACATTCATTATCATGTCAGAGTGAGGAATGGAGGGGGGAGGAGTCATCACATTCATTATCATGTCAGATTGAGGAACGGAGGGGGGAGGAGTCATCACATTCATTATCATCCTGGCTGCCTGCATCAGTCAAAGCAGAGAAGTTACAAACGCGGAGATAAGTCCTGAGGACATTTTAAAACAATCGCACTAGTGAATTCGTCCCAGTTAACGTATCGCTGCGCCACTAAAACGAATAGCACTTGATCTAATGGAAGATCTAAGGGACGTGTGGTTAGCAAGCGAGAGAAGAGAGCAGAGCATGCATCCCCCAATGAGGCCACCGGGGAAATCTACCAAAGAAAGAACAGGAACAGACCACCAGACAGACACTGATGTAGAGGAGAGAAGAAGAACAATGTCCTCTGTTAGACGTTGGGGAGGGAAAGGGACATGTGACTAGAATTCAACTCCAGTAACCTTTACAGTATTCACCCCTCTTGGATGTTTTCACATTTTGTTTTGTTACTAAGTGGGATTGAAATAGATTGAATTGTGATTTTTTTGGTCATTGATCTACACAAAATACTCATAATGTAAAAGCGAAAAGAAATTCTACACATTTTTACAGATTTATACAAATTCAATAAATAAAAGATAGTCTTCAAGCCCTTTGTTATATCAAGCCTAAATTAGTTCAGGAAAACAATCTGGCTTAACAAATCCCATAATAAGTTAAATGGACTCCCTCTGTGTGAAATAATAGGGGTTGACATGATTTTAGAATGACTAGCCCTTCCTCTCTCCCCCATACATACATCATCTGTAATGTCCCTCAGTCAAGTGTCTAATTTCAAGCACAGATTCAACTACACAGACCAGGGAGCTTTTTGAAAGCCTTGCGAAGAAGGGCAGTGATTGGTAGATGGTTAACAGTAACAAATCAGACATTAAATATATCTTGTATGTAAGGAGAACATCTCTCTGTACCACCTTCAACAGTGTTAGGAGAACATCTCTCTGTAACATTTTCAACAGTGTTAGGAGAACATCTCTGTGTAACATCTACAACAATGTTAGGAGAACATCTCTCTGTACCACCTTCAACAGTGTTAGGAGAACATCTCTCTGTAACATTTTCAACAGTGTTAGGAGAACATCTCTCTGTGCCACCTTCAACAGTGTTAGGAGAACATCTCTCTGTGCCACCTTCAACAGTGTTAGGAGAACATCTCTCTGTACCACCTTCAACAGTGTTAGGAGAACATCTCTCTGTAACACGTTCAACAGTGTTGGGAGAACATCTCTCTGTAACATCTTCAACAGTGTTAGGAGAACATCTCTCTGTAACATTTTCAACAGTGTTGGGAGAACATCTCTCTGTAACATATTCAACAGTGTTAGGAGAACATCTCTCGGTAACATTTTCAACAGTGTTAGGAGAACATCTCTCTGTAACATCTTCAACAGTGTTAGGAGAACATCTTTCTGTAACATATTCAACAGTGTTAGGAGAACATCTCTCCGTAACATTTTCAACAGTGTTAGGAGAACATCTCTCTGTAACATTTTCAACAGTGTTAGGAGAACATCTCTCTGTAACATTTTCAACAGTGTTAGGAGAACATCTCTCTGTAACATCTTCAACAGTGTTAGGAGAACATCTATCTGTAACATTTTCAACAGTGTTAGGAGAACATCTCTCTGTAACATCTTCAACAGTGTAAGGAGAACATCTCTCTGTAACAACTTCAACAGCTGATGCTCTAAATCAGAAACAATATGACACCTCCTTTTGTTTTGGGGATAAGGCCTCTGTAGACTTTGTATCTTGTTTTGGGGATAAGGCCTCTGTAGACTTTGTATCTTGAAACAAGATACATATTCAAAAGGGATTTGAAACTAGACAAGAATGATTTCATATCACATTTTAAAAAGCTGCCATCTTCAAAGGTAAAGTCATTCACAACGTGAACCTCTGTCTACCTGTCTATCTGATCTTTACTTTCAGAACGAAATAACTCCCACAGCCAGTGGCCTCCTCTTGACTCCAGAACCGGGATGTCTCTCCCTCTCCCTCTTTCAGAAGTTGGCCCAGAAATCCAGGGAGAAATAGATTTGAAGCTACCAGGACAAAAGCCTGTACGTGAGTATCTCGACCCATTCACTACCTCTCTACGGATCTGCAGCTGCCTAGCTCGTGACGTTGGCTGTACAGTACACTAACAGGAGGGGAATCTAAAACTCACTTAATTTCAGTAGTGTTTGTGTGAAGTCAGTTATGCATCAAGAAATGTGCTGAAACAACAACATGGAGCTGTTCACTGTGTTAAGGTGCTAAAACAACAAATCAAATCAAATCAAATGCATTGGTCACATACATGTGTTTAGCAGATGTTATTGCAGGTGCAGTGAAATGCTTGTGCTTCTAGCTCCGACAGTGCAGTAATATCTAACAAGTAATATCTAACAATTACACAACATAAACCCAATACACACAAATCGAAGTAAGGAATTAATTAAGACTATATAAATATATGGACGAGCGATGTCAGAGCGGCATAGACTAAGATACAGTAGAATAGTATTGAGTACAGGATATACATATGAGATGAGTAATGCAAGATATGTAAACATTATTAAAGTGGCTAGTGTTCCATACCTTAAAGTGACCAGTGATTTCTAGTCTATGCCAATAGGCATCAGACTCTAATGTGCTAGTGATGGCTGTTTAACAGTGTGATAGCCTTGAGATAGAAGCTCTTTTTCAGTCTCTCGGTCCCAGCTTTGATATACTTGAACTGACCTCACCTTCTGGATGATAGCGGGGTGAACAGGCAGTGGCTTGGGTGGTGATGTCCTTGATGGCCTTCCTGTGACATTGGGTGCTGTAAGTGTCCTGGAGGGCGGGTAGTTTGCCCCTGGTAATGCCTTGGGCAGACTGCACCACCCTCTGGAGAGGCTTGCGGTTGCGGGCAGTGTAGTTGCCGTACCAGGCGGTGATACAGCCCAACAGGATGCTTTCAATTGTGCATCTGTAAACGTTTGTGAGGGTTTTAGGTGCCAAGACAAATTTCTTTAGCCTCCTGAGGTTGAAGAGGCTCTGTTGCTCCTTCTTCACCACACTGTCTATGTGGGTGGTCCATTTCAGTTTGTCAGTGATGTGTAAGCCAAGGAACATGGAGCTGTCCACTGTGTTGTGGCTCTAAAACAACAACATGGAGCTGTCCACTGTGTTGAGGAGCTGTATGAAAGCATTGGAGCTGTCCACTGTGGTGTGGTGCTTAATGAAAGCATTGGAACTGTCCACTGTTGTGTGGTGCTGAATGAAAGCATTGGAGCTGTCCACTGTTGTGTGGTGCTGAAGGAAAGCAATGGAGCTGTCCTCTGTGTTGTGGTGCTAAATGTAAGCGTTGAAGTTGTCCGCTGTGTTGTGGTGCTAAATGTAAGCGTTGAAGTTGTCCGCTGTGTTGTGGTGCTGAATGAAAGTGTTGAAGCTGTCCGCTGTGTTGTGGTGCTGAATGAAAGCGTTGGAGCTGTCCGCTGTGTTGTGGTGCTGAATGAAAGTGTTGAAGTTGTCCGCTGTGTTGTGGTGCTGAATGAAAGCTTTGGAGCTGTCCGCTGTGTTGTGGTGCTGAATGAAAGTGTTGAAGTTGTCCTCTGTGTTGTGGGGCTGAATGAAAGCGTTGGAGCTGTCCGCTGTGTTGTGGTGCTGAATGAAAGTGTTGGAGCTATCCGATATGGTGTGGTTCTGAAACAGAACTGTAGAGCTGTCCACTGTCCAGCTTCCTCTCCCCACCTATCAGCCTGTAGTGGAATATGTTGAATTATTGACTTCCTTACCCCTTCTAGGGGGTAAACCACGTGTGGTAAAATATATGTTTCGAGAGCAAGGTAAATATATATGTTCCCAATCAATCAGCAACACACAACAGGACTCAAAGACAACACGTTTAATGAACACTTTTCTGTTGAGTTGGAAACTAATTCCGTTTGAACTAACTGGCATTTACCATACGTGAGCCATGTGCTTCAGGGGTAGAATCCAAGTTGCAGATGAGCCAGAGTAAACAGAAATATTGATGAGTGTTGTGGAAGCTGTGGAGGGGTTTAATGTAACATTGTCTGCTGCAAACAATATGAAACCCTCGGCGTTGTTCCTTCGGTGTCTGATTCAGTGGAGAATAAACCTAAAGTTAGATGAATAATATTCACATCTTGTTAGTATCTAAACCACAGGTGTCTGCTGTGGTGTGGGGATAGACTAGAGGGAACACTAACAATATTACACTATGTATATACACACTATATATACTCTATAAATACACTTTATACACACTATATATACTCTATAAATACACTATATACACACTATATATACTCTATAAATACACTATATACACACTATATGTACTCTATAAATACACTATATACACACTATATGTACTCTATAAATACACTATATACACACTATATATACTCTATAAATACACTATATACACACTATATATACTCTATAAATACACTATATACACACTATATATACTCTATAAATACACTATATACACACTATTTTTCTTTAAGAAGCCCTCCTGTTCTCCACTCATTACCTGTATTAACTGCACCTGTTTGAACTCGTTACCTGTATAAAAGACACCTGTCCACACACTCAATCAAACAGACTCCAACCTCTCCACAATGGCCAAGACCAGAGAGCTGTGTAAGGACATCAGGGATAAAATTGTAGACCTGCACAAGGCTGGGATGGGCTACAGGACAATAGGCAAGCAGCTTGGTGAGAAGACAACAACTGTTGGCGCAATTATTAAAAAATGGAAGAAGTTCAAGATGACGGTCAATCTCCCTCGGTCTGGGGCACCATGCAAGATCTCACCTCGTGGGGCATCAATGGTCATGAGGAAGGTGAGGGATCAGCCCAGAACTACACGGTAGGACCTGGTCAATGACCTGAAGAGAGCTGGGACCACAGTCTCAAAGAAAACCATTAGTAACACACTACGCCGTCATGGATTAAAATCCTGCAGCGCACGCATGTCCAGGCCCGTCTGAAGTTTGCCAATGACCATCTGGATGATCCAGAGGAGGAAGGGAGAAGGTCATGTGGTCTGATGAGACAAAAATAGAGCTTTTTGGTCTAAACTCCACTCGCTGTGTTTGGAGAAAGAAGAAGGATGAGTACAACCCCAAGAACACCATCCCAACCGTGAAGCATGGAGGTGGAAACATCATTCTTTGGGGATGCTTTTCTGCAAAGGGGACAGGACGACTGCACCGTATTGAGGGGAGGATGGATGGGGCCATGTATCGCGAGATCTTGGCCAACAACCTCCTTCCCTCATTAAGAGCATTAAAGATGGGTCGTGGCTGGGTCTTCCAGCATGACAACGACCCAAAACACACAGCCAGGGTAACTAAGGAGTGGCTCCGTAAGAAGCATCTCAAGGTCCTGGAGTGGCCTAGCCAGTCTCCAGACCTGAACCCAATAGAAAATCTTTGGAGGGAGCTGAAAGTCCGTCTTTCCCAGCGACAGCCCCGAAACCTGAAGGATCTGTATGGAGGAGTGGGCCAAAATCCCTGCTGCAGTGTGTGAAAACCTGGTCAAGAACTACAGGAAACGTATGATCTCTCTAATTACAAACAAAGGTTTCTGTACCAAATATTAAGTTCTGCTTTTCTGATGTATCAAATACTTATGTCATGCAATAAAATGCAAATTAATTACTTAAAAATCATACAATGTGATTTTCTGGATTTTTGTTTTAGATTCCGTCACTCACAGTTGAAGAGTACCTATGATAAAAACTACAGACTTCTACATGCTTTGTAAGTGGGAAAACCTGCAAAGTCGGCAGTGTATCAAATACTTGTTCTCCCCACTGTATATATATATAGGGGTTGACATGATTTTAGAATGACTAGCCCTTCCTCTCTCCCCCATACATACAACATCTGTAATGTCCCTCAGTCAAGTATCTAATTTCAAGCACAGATTCAACTACACACTGGGCCACCCCTAGTACTCATTCAAGGGGTTGTAGAATACATTGTAGAATAAAAGTGAAGACATCAAAACTACGACATAACATATATGGAATCATGTAGTAACCAAAAAAGTGTTAAACAAATCAAAATATATTTTATATTTGAGATTCTTCAAATAGCCACCCTTTGCCTTGATGACAGCTTTACACACCCTTGGCATTCTCTAAACCAGCTTCACCTGGAATGCTTTTCCATCAGTCTTGAAGGAGTTCTCACATATGCTGAGCACTGAGGTTGGAACCAATCTCTAATTTGGATTCCAGACCAAAGGTCAAATTTCCACCGGTCTAATGTCCATTGCTCGTGTTTCTTGGCCCAAGCAAGTCTCTTCTTCTTATTGGTGTCCTTTAGTAGAGGTTTCTTTGCAGCAATTCGACCATGAAGGCCTGATTCACACAGTCTCCTCTGAACAGTTGATGTTGAGATGTGTCTGTTACTTGAACTCTGTGAAGCATTTATTTGGGCTGCAATCTGAGGCTGGTAGCTCTAATGAACTTATCCTCTGCAGCAGAGGTATTTCTGGGTCTTCCATTCCTGTGGTGATCCTCATGAAGCTGATTGAGGGAATGCCATGAGTGTGCAAAGCTGTCATCAAGGCAAAGGGAGGCTATTTGAAGAATCTCAAATATATTTTGATTTGTTTAACACTTTTTTGGTTACTACATGATTCCATATGTGTTATGTCATAGTTCTGATGTCTTCACTTTTATTCTACAATGTAAAAAATAGTGCAAATAAAGAAAAACCGTTGAATGAGTAATATACACTATGTTGCTTGTTCTTTTCATGCAGCTTTGAACTGTAACGTACTGCATCCCAACCCTATATCTGTTGTGTATACAGTGAATAAAGTTTATTTTCATTTTCATAAGGGTGGCCCCATGGGAATTGAACCTACAACCCTGATGTTTCAAACACCATGCTCTACCAACTGAGCCACACAAGACCTTCTTTGCACTGAAGATAATCCCAGAACAGCAGAAATAAGTGAACTTCTCATCTAAAGGTCACGGTAGAAGATAAACAGAGGAACTACCAGACAATCCACGCCAATTAACCACTAAATTGTGAGCAATGTAACTGCAGAGCAGAGAAGGGTTGTTTGAAGTCCCAAATGGTACACTAATCTCTATTTAGTGCACTACTTTTGTCCATAGGTGCTCTGGTCAAAAGTAGTGCACTATATTGGGAATAGGGTGCCATGTGGAACGCAGTCTATGTATCATACAATAAATGGCTGCCTAAAGGGCTGATGAGTAACCTTTCCACCCTCCAGTAATAATATCCAATCAGTCCTGGATACATGCTTTACATCTCCAGTAATAATATCTAATCAGTCCTGGATACATGCTTTACATCTCCAGTAATAATATCTAATCAGTCCTGGATACATGCTTTACATCTCCAGTAATAATATCTAATCAGTCCTGGATTCATGCTTTACATCTCCAGTAATAATATCTAATCAGTCCTGGATACATGCTTTACATCTCCAGTAATAATATCTAATCAGTCCTGGATTCATGCTTTACATCTCCAGTAATAATATCTAATCAGTCCTTGATACATGCTTTACATCTCCAGTAATAATATCTAATCAGTCCTGGATACATGCTTTACATCTCCAGTAATAATATCTAATCAGTCCTGGATACATGCTTTACATCTCCAGTAATAATATCTAATCAGTCCTTGATACATGCTTTACATCTCCAGTAATAATATCCAATCAGTCCTGGATACATGCTTTACATCTCCAGTAATAATATCTAATCAGTCCTTGATACATGCTTTACATCTCCAGTAATAATATCCAATCAGTCCTGGATTCATGCTTTACATCTCCAGTAATAATATCTAATCAGTCCTTGATACATGCTTTACATCTCCAGTAATAATATCTAATCAGTCCTGGATACATGCTTTACATCTCCAGTAATAATATCTAATCAGTCCTGGATACATGCTTTACATCTCCAGTAATAATATCTAATCAGTCCTGGATACATGCTTTACATCTCCAGTAATAATATCTAATCAGTCCTGGATACATGCTTTACATCTCCAGTAATAATATCTAATCAGTCCTGGATACATGCTTTACATCTCCAGTAATAATATCTAATCAGTCCTGGATACATGCTTTACATCTCCAGTAATAATATCTAATCAGTCCTGGATACATGCTTTACATCTCCAGTAATAATATCTAATCAGTCCTGGATACATGCTTTACATCTCCAGTAATAATATCTAATCAGTCCTGGATACATGCTTTACATCTCCAGTAATAATATCTAATCAGTCCTGGATACATGCTTTACATCTCCAGTAATAATATCTAATCAGTCCTGGATACATGCTTTACATCTCCAGTAATAATATCTAATCAGTCCTGGATACATGCTTTACATCTCCAGTAATAATATCTAATCAGTCCTGGATACATGCTTTACATCTCCAGTAATAATATCTAATCAGTCCTGGATACATGCTTTACATCTCCAGTAATAATATCTAATCAGTCCTGGATATATGCTTTACATCTCCAGTAATAATATCTAATCAGTCCTTGATACATGCTTTACATCTCCAGTAATAATATCTAATCAGTCCTGGATACATGCTTTACATCTCCAGTAATAATATCTAATCAGTCCTGGATACATGCTTTACATCTCCAGTAATAATATCCAATCAGTCCTGGATACATGCTTTACATCTCCAGTAATAATATCTAATCAGTCCTGGATACATGCTTTACATCTCCAGTAATAATATCTAATCAGTCCTGGATACATGCTTTACATCGCCAATAATTCTCTTTGGTCATCGTCACAGATGTGTATGTTCCCACCCAAGCTGACACCGTGATGGCTCTCAAGGAACTACACTGGACCTTGTGCAAACTGGAAACAGCACATCCTGGGCTACATTTTTTGTAGCTAGGGACTTTAATAGGGAAATGTGATGAAAACGCTGCCAAAGTTTTATCAATACATCTTCTGTGCTACTCGCTCATCGAGAACTCTTGACAACTGCTACTCCCTCTTCCAGGATGGCTACAAGGCCCTCCCTCCATTCTGCTCCACCCCTCCTATAGGAAGAAACTTAAACAGGAAGTACCTGTGGTAAGAACTGTTCAATATTGGTCTGACCAATCGTAATCTTTGCATCAATACTATTTTGATTATCCGGACTAAGATATGTTCCGGTTTGCGTCTGAGAATAGTATTGACATATACTCTGACTCGGTGACTGACTTCATCAAGAAGTGTATATACTGTAGGATGTTGTTCCCACTGTGACGATGGATAGATTTGCGCAAAACTGAAAGCATGAACCACTGCATTTAACCATGGTATGTGGCAGGAGGTCCAGACAATCGCGGTCTATAAAGGGAAAGCCAGGCACGTTGCGGACACTGACACCTTGCTCCCGGACAAGCTAAACACCTTATTCGCCCGCTTCGAGGACCACACAGTGTCGCAGACGCAGGCCGCAGACTGTGAGCTCTCTGTGAGTAAGACATCTAAGTGTTTTAACCCTCGCAAGGCTACAGGCCCACACAGCATCCCAAGCATGTGCACACCTGGCTGGAATGTTTACGGACTTAGAAACATCAGCATTTAGCTAGGTATTACTGCACTGTTGGAACTAGCTTCACGTTATGTTTTCATAACAGACTGTAGCTTCTCATGATGCTTTCATAACATACTGTAGCTTCTCATGATGCTTTCATAACATACTGTAGCTTCTCATGATGCTTTCATAACATACTGTAGCTTCTCATGATGCTTTCATAACAGACTGTAGCTTCTCATGATGCTTTCATAACATACTGTAGCTTCTCATGATGCTTTCATAACATACTGTAGCTTCTCATGATGCTTTCATAACATACTGTAGCTTCTCATGATGCTTTCATAACATACTGTAGCTTCTCATGATGCTTTCATAACATACTGTAGCTTCTCGTGATGCTTTCATAACAGACTGTAGCTTCTCATGATGCTTTCATAACATACTGTAGCTTCTCATGATGCTTTCATAACATACTGTAGCTTCTCGTGATGCTTTCATAACAGACTGTAGCTTCTCATGATGCTTTCATAACATACTGTAGCTTCACATGATGCTTTCATAACAGACTGTAGCTTCTCATGATGCTTTCATAACGTACTGCAGTTTCACATGTGTGCATCACATCACTACAGTCTTAAACACAGTGCAGTGTGATCTGTGGCAGACAGACAGCAGAGGGATGGGAGATATGAACTGCTGGACAGAGGAATGTTCAAAAGTCAAACAGAGATGGTCTCTCTCTCAAATGGCACCCTATTCCCTATATAGTGCACTACTTTTGGCTTTAGTCAAAGGTAGCATAATATATATTGAATATGGTGCCATGTGAAATGCAGTCATGAACCATCCAAAGGCTGTTTCTCCCTTCTCTCCAGTTAGTCTGACAATCCACCTTTAACTCAACAAGTGAAGCTGATGGTAACTAGGGAACAAGGACCACAGCAGTTTGATAAGGTTGAGTAGGGCTGCTTCCCAAATGTCACCCTATTCCATATAATAGTGCACTACTTTTGACTAGAGCCCGTAGGACTCTGTTTAAAAGTAGTGCAGTATGTAGGGAACAGGGTGCCATTCAGGATGCCGACCAGGACTTCACCTTGTCAGCAGTCTGCTGAGAGACATGGGCTCATTAAAGAGGATGATCCCTCCCATAGCCCATGAATCACAGCGAGGTGCTAGCCGCAGAACAGACAAGTATTCAATCATCCAGACAAGTAATTGATTGTTTAATTACGACAAAACACTTCACTACATGCCCACCCTTCTGTCTGACAGTCAACACCGTCCAAGGGCTTTCAGCTTACTAACTGAAGGCTATCGCTGCTGAAAAAGGCAATGGATGGGTGAAGGTGATTCATGGGCTGGCTGGAGAAACGCACTATTAGTGACTTAAAAACAACATTCAGTCAAGTATCTTAGATGGAAAAGTCTCTGCAGTGCAGTTGTTTTTCATCATGATACTGCTAGGAAAGCATTTAAGAAGAACTCAGATTTGCATAGCTGTGAGTTTGTTAATTTATGTTTCAATGGGATATATACTGTATATGACCCACTGTAAAGATACAAACTGTATATGACCCACTGTAAAGAGGATACATACTGTACATGACCCACTGTAAAGATACAAACTGTATATGATCCACTGTAAAGAGGATACATACTGTGTATGACCCACTGTAAAGAGGATACATACTGTGTATGACCCACTGTAAAGAGGATACATATTGTATATGACCCACTGTAAAGAGCATACATACTGTATATGATCCACTGTAAAGAGGATATGTACTGTATATGACCCACTGTAAAGAGCATACATACTGTATATGATCCACTGTAAAGAGGATATGTACTGTATATGACCCACTGTAAAGAGGATACATACTGTATATGACCCACTGTAAAGAGGATACATACTGTATATGACCCACTGTAAAGAGGATACATACTGTATATGACCCACTGTAAAGAGGATACATACTGTATATGCCCCACTGTAAAGCGTTTTATGTATTTAAAGCCAGAGATAAAATATGAAATTGATTATCCTCAAGATGTCCCTGAGGTCCTAACTATAGTGAAAACCCAACATGTTTTACATTAACCTCACGATGGGGAGGACTGTTTTTTATAGAGGAGATACTATGATAGAATAAACGACTTCGGAGCCATTTCTTTTCAATACCTTACAGACTACTACCTAATATAGTCTACCTACTACAAACTGTAGCTTCTCATAACCTATTATAGCATGCTGTGGTTTCTCTGAGAGAGCATGCAGCTTTTCAACCGAGGAGCTAAGGTGTATAGAAAAGTGTGGAGACACATTTTTTATGAGGTGTATCAAAAGTGTGCAAGTGTAGAAAATCATTAAAGTGAACTAGCACAAAAAACACCCATACAGGACCAATATACAGAACCCAATATACAGAACCAGTATACAGAACCCAATATACAGAACCCAATATACAGGACCAATATACAGAACCCAATATACAGAACCAGTATACAGAACCCAATATACAGAACCCAATATACCGGACCAATATACAGAACCCAATATACAGAACCAGTATACAGAACCCAATATACAGAACCCAATATACAGGACCAATATACAGAACCCAATATACAGAACCAGTATACAGAACCCAATATACAGAACCCAATATACCGGACCAATATACAGAACCCAATATACAGAACCAGTATACAGAACCCAATATACAGAACCAAATATACAGAACCCAATATACAGAACCCAATATACAGAACCCAATATACAGGACCAGTATACAGAACCCAATATACCGGACCAATATACAGAACCCAATATACAGAACCCAATATACAGGACCAGTATACAGAACCCAATATACAGGACCAATATACCGGACCAATATACAGAACCCAATATACAGAACCCAATATACAGGACCAGTATACAGAACCCAATATACAGAACCCAATATACAGAACCAATATACAGAACCCAATATACCGGACCAATATACAGAACCCAATATACAGAACCCAATATACAGGACCAGTATACAGAACCCAATATACAGAACCCAATATACAGAACCCAATATACAGGACCCAATATACAGAACCCAATATACAGAACCAGTATACAGAACCAATATACAGAACCCAATATACCGGAACAATATACAGAACCCAATATACAGAACCCAATATACAGGACCAGTATACAGAACCCAATATACAGAACCCAATATACAGGACAGTATACAGAACCCAATATACAGGATCAATATACAGAACCCAATATACAGAACCCAATATACAGGACCAATATACCGGACCAATATACAGAACCCAATATACAGGACCAATATACAGAACCCAATATACAGAACCCAATATATAGAATCCAATATAAAGAACCCAATATACAGGACCAATATACAGAACCCAATATACAGAACCCAATATACAGGACCAATATACCGGACCAATATACAGAACCCAATATACAGAACCCAATTTACAGGACCAATATACTGGACCATTATACAGAACCCAATATACAGAACCCAATATACAGAACCCAATATAAAGAACCCAATATACAGAACCCAATATACAGAACCCAATATACAGGACCCAATATACAGGACCAGTATACAGAACCCAATATACAGGACCAGTATACAGAACCCAATATACAGAACCCAATATACAGAACCCAATATACAGAACCCAATATACAGAACCCAATATACAGGACCAGTATACAGAACCCAATATACAGAACCCAATATACAGGACCAGTATACAGAACCCAATATACAGGACCAGTATACAGAACCCAATATACAGGACCAGTATACAGAACCCAATATACAGAACCCAATATACAGGACCAGTATACAGAACCCAATATACAGGACCAGTATACAGAACCCAATATACAGAACCCAATATACAGAACCCAATATACAGAACCCAATATACAGAACCCAATATACAGAACCCGTATACAGGACCAATATACAGAACCCAATATATACAGAACCCAATATATACAGAACCCAATATACAGAACCCAATATACAGAACCCAATATACAGGACCCAATATACCGGACCAATATACAAAACCCAATATACAGAACCAGTATACAGAACCCAATATACAGAACCCAATATACAGGACCAATATACAGAACCCAATATACAGAACCCAATATACAGGACCAATATACCGGACCAATATACAGAACCCAATATACAGAACCCAATATACAGGACCAGTATACAGAACCCAATATACAGAACCCAATATACAGAACCCAATATACAGGACCAGTATACAGAACCCAATATACAGGATCAATATACAGAACCCAATATACAGAACCCAATATACAGGACCAATATACCGGACCAATATACAGAACCCAATATACAGGACCAATATACAGAACCCAATATACAGAACCCAATATATAGAATCCAATATAAAGAACCCAATATACAGGACCAATATACAGAACCCAATATACAGAACCCAATATACAGGACCAATATACCGGACCAATATACAGAACCCAATATACAGAACCCAATATACAGAACCCAATTTACAGGACCAATATACTGGACCATTATACAGAACCCAATATACAGAACCCAATATACAGAACCCAATATAAAGAACCCAATATACAGAACCCAATATAAAGAACCCAATATACAGGACCAATATACAGGACCAATATACAGAACCCAATATACAGGACCAATATACCGGACCAATATACAGAACCCAATATACAGGACCAATATACAGAACCCAATATACAGAACCCAATATACAGAACCCAATATACAGAACCCAATATACAGGACCAAAGTATTCAAATTATTTTTCCACATTTTGTTACGTTACAGCCTTAATTGTTTTCCTCATCAATCTACACACAATACCCCATAATGACAAAGTGAAAACAGGTGTTTAGACATTTTTGCAGATGTATTAAAAACAGAAATACCTTATTTACATAAGTATTCAGACCCTTTGCTATGAGACTCGAAATTAAGCTCAGGTGCATCCTGTTTCCATTGATCATCCTTGAGATGTTTCTACAACTTGATTGGAGTCCACCTGTGGTAAATTCAATTGATTGGACATGATTTGGAAAGGCACACATCTGTCTATATAAGATCCCACAGTTGACAGTGCATGTCAGAACAACTAAACTAAGCCATGAGGTCGAAGGAATTGTCCGTGGAGCTCCGAGACAGGATTATGTCAAGGCCTAGATCTGGGGAAGGGTATCAAAAAATTCCTGCAGCAATGAAGGTCCCCAAGAACACAGTGGCCTCCATCATTCTTAAATGGAAGAAGTTTGGAACCAACAATACTCTTCCTAGAGCTGACTGCCCTGCCAAACTGAGCAATTGGGGGAGAAGGGCCTTGGTCAGGGAGGTGACCAAGAACCCGATGGTCCCTCTGACAGAGCTCTAGAGTTCCTCTGTGGAGATGGGAGAACCTTCCAGAAGGACAACAATCTCTGCAGCACTCCACCAATCAGGCCTTTATGGTAGAGTGGCCAGATGGAAGCCACTCCTCAGTAAAAGACACATGACAGCCCGCTTGGAGTTTGCCAAAAGACACCTAAAGAACTCTCAGACCATGAGAAACAAGATTCTCTGGTCTGATGAAACCAAGATTGAACTATTTGGCCTGAATGTCAAGCGTCACATCTAAAGGAAACCTGGCACCATCCCTACGGTGAAGCATGGTGGTGGCCGCATCATGCTGTGGGGATGTTTTTCAGCGGAAGGGACTTAGTCAGGATTTAGGGACAGATGAATGGAGCAAAGTACAGTGAAATCATTGATGAAAACCTGCTCCAGAGCGCTCAGGACCTCAGACTGGGGCAAAGGTTCACCTTCCATTTTGACAATGACCCATTTTGACACAGGAGTGGCTTCGGGACAAGTCTCTGAATGTCCATGAGCGGTCCAGCCAGAACTCGGACTTGAACCCGATCAAACATCTCTGGAGACTTGAAAACAGCTGTTCAGCGACGCTACCCATCCAACATGACAGATCTTGAGAGGATCTGCAGAGAAGAATAGGAGAATCTCCCCAAATACAGGTGTACCAAGCTTGTAAGCGTCATACCCAAGAAGACTCCAGTAATCGCTGCCAAAGGTTCTTCAACAAACTACTGAGTAAAGGGTCAGAATACTTATGTAAATGTGATATTTCTGTTGTTTTTTGTTATAAATTTGCAAAGATTTCTAAAAACCTGCTTTGCTTTGTAATTTTGGGGTATTGTGTGTAGATTGATAAGACAGGACCAAAATGATTGAATCACTTTTAGGCTGTAACATAACAAAATGTGGAAAAAGTCAAGTGGTCTGAAAACTTTCCGAATGTACTGTATATGTTAGTGTTTAGCATTACAATACTAGTTTATCTGCTGAATAAACCCCTCTGGAGTGACTCAGTCTTCCGTCCGTTTAAGACAGATAAGGAGGAGAACACTTCTACCCACTAACTGGTAAACAGTTCCACTTCAGCAGCCCTGAAACCAATGTATCTGTAACCAATGTATCTGAAACCAATTGTGTTTAATGAGGTTCCTGTTCATGCATACCTCTTCCAACCCAGCTCCCTCCCACACACTCACAGATGGTACCGCTCTGCCTAAAGTTGTAACAAGTAGCGTAAAATGCAGATTGACAGTGGATGCATCCCAAATTACACCCTATTCCCAGTATAGTGCCATAGGGCTCTGGTTAAAAGTAGTGCACTATATAGGGAATAGGGTGCAATTTGGGACACAGAGGGTGTACTGCTGCTATCTCTCCAGTCTGTTTAAAAATAGGGGATTAAACTTTGGGATCAGAAAGTTATTAAAGAGGGGGGTTGGTCGGTATGGTAACCATTATGAGGAGAACAGCCGATAGATGGGGCTGTGGCTGAGAGGAGACAGCGGACAGGCTTGTAAAGTAGGGGTGTGTGTGTGTGTGTGTGTGTGTGTGTGTGTGTGTGTGTGTGCGTGCGTCGGTGTGCTTGTAAAGTACGGAGCAGGTAGCTAGGTAATACAATCCACCACTAACCTGATATATGTCTGGGTGACATGAGAAGAGAGTGGAGACTCCTGGAGGCAGCAGGTCTGGGTGACATGAGGAGAGAGTGGAGACTCCTGGAGGCAGCAGGTCTGGGTGACATGAGGAGAGAGTGGAGACTCCTGGAGGCAGCAGGTCTGGGTGACATGAGGAGAGAGTGGAGACTCCTGGAGGCAGCAGGTCTGGGTGACATGAGGAGAGAGTGGAGACTCCTGGAGGCAGCAGGTCTGGGTGACATGAGGAGAGAGTGGAGACTCCTGGAGGCAGCAGCTGGCCTAGATATGCTCATATCCATTTCATTTGTCATTAACAATGGTTTTTCCTGCCGCTGGAAAATTCCTATTTCCTCTGGAGTGAGCCAGGTGGTCTCCAGAGCTGGAGCGTTGTTGAAGTACGCCTAGAAACACAAGTAAGACAAAAGTATCAGGTTTAGATAGAAACACAAGTAAGACAAGAGTATCAGGTTTAGATAGAAACACAAGTAAGACAAAAGTATCAGGTATACATAGAAACACAAGTAAGACAATAGTATCAGGTACACATAAAAACACAAGTAAGACAGTCTGACATTAGTCTGAGACCATGGATGCAGCTCAAATGCAACCCTATGCACTACATTTGACCAGGGCCCACAGGGCTGTATATAGGGAGTAAGGTGCTATTTGTGACTCAGGCCAGGTTGTAGTGGTTTGTCTACCTTGTAGTCGGGGACCCATTTCTCCACCCATCCTTTGCCGAAGTGAGGAGGAAGTACTGAGCGGTACACATGGGGGAATACAGGGACCAGCTCCAGGTTGGTAGAAGGCTGAAACCCCAGCATGTGGTGTGGAGATGGCAGCTCCAACTGAGAGGAAATGAAACAATAGTGAATAGGAGAGGAAATATAAATCATTCAGATTTAGAGATCTCATTGGCTGACTCAAACTGTATTTGCTTTGGTTGTATTCAGGAAATAGCTTGAACTGCTTGTGGCAGAGGACTTGTCTTAACAAGATGCTAACAAGCATTACCTCATTAAAGAAGACAAAGTAGCAAGATGCTAACACACACTACCTCATTAGATAGATAGATAGATAGATAGATAGATAGATAGATAGATAGATAGATAGATAGATAGATAGATAGATAGATAGATAGATAGATAGATAGATAGATAGATAGATAGATAGAATAGTAATTCCCTTAAAATACAGTCCTTAGTGTGCAGGGTTTAAATACAGATAAATGCACGTATTGCACTTTCGATATACGAAAAGCAATGAAAAAAGATACAACTGACAGAATACTAATATGCATTCCTGAGTGAATGAAAGTTAAATCCAATAATTACTTGCAATATTGCATGTGATATGATATAACAACTGTACATGAGTATGTATATACCGACCTGAATTAATAAATAAGTCCTGAGTGAATGAGTGATTACGAACCAGAGTTACTCACGGATGGATGCACAATTGTTAAACTAGGCCCTAACACCCCAACAGTTCCAGGTCTGTGTTGCCGACAGCACGGCACCCCGGTGAGGCATTAAATAGTCTAATAGCCGCCGGCAGGAAGGACCTTCTGTAGCGCTCTCTGGCACACCGTGGTGGGATCAGTCAGTGACTGAAGGTGCTCCTCTGTGTCATAACCATGGCGTGCAGAGGGTGGGTATTTATTTATCTATCTATCTATCTGTCTGTCTGTCTGTCTGTCTGTCTGTCTGTCTGTCTGTCTGTCTGTCTGTCTGTCTGTCTGTCTGTCTGTCTGTCTGTCTGTCTGTC
>CM042388.1:3566319-3718819 GCA_023634145.1 Thymallus thymallus | reverse complement strand
CAATTTCGGCGGATAATATTACAAAGAAAGGGTTCAGATTGTCTAGCCCAGCTGATTTGTAGGGGTCCATATTTTGCAGCTCTTTCAGAACATCAGCTATCTGGATTTGGGTGAAGGAGAAGCGGGGGGGGGGCTTGGGCCAGTTGCTGCGGGGGGTACAGAGCTGTTGGCTGGGGTAGGGGTAGCCAGGTGGAAAGCATGGCCAGCCGTAGCAAAACGAAATTCTCGATTATCGTAATTTTATCGGTGGTGAGTGTTTCCTAGCCTCAGTGCAGTGGGCAGCTGGGAGGAGATGCTCTTATTCTCCATGGACTTTACAGTGTCCCAAAGCTTTTTGGAATTAGTGCTACAGGATGCAAAAGCTAGCCTTTGCTTTCCTAACTGACTGTGTATATTGGTTCCTGACTTCCCTGAAAATGTGCTTATCGCTGGGGCTATTCGATGCTAATGCAGTGCGCCACAGGATGTTTTTGTGCTGGTCAAGGACAGTCAAGTCTGGAGTGAACCAAGGGCTTTATCTGTTCTTAGTTCTAAAGTTTTTGAATGAGGCATGCTTATTCAAAATGGTGAGGAAAGCACTTTTAAAGAACAACCAGGCATCTTCTACTGACGGGATGAGGTCAATATCCTTCCAGGATACCCTGGCCAGATCGATTAGAAAGGCCTGCTCGCTGAAGTGTTTTAGGGAGCTTTTGACAGTGATAAGGGGTGGTTGTTTGTCCGCGTACCCATTACGGACGCAGGCAATGAGGCAGTGATCGCTGAGATCCTGGTTGAAGACAACGGAGGTGTATTTGGAGGACAAGTTAGTCAGGATTATATCTATGAGGGTGCCCATGTTTACAGATTTAGGGTTGTACCTGGTAGGTTCCTTGAATATTTGTGAGATTGAGGGCATCTAGCTTAGATTGTAGGTACGGCCGGGGTGTTAAGCATATCCCAGTTTAGGTCACCTAACAGTACGAATTCACATATGGTGTCCAGGGCACAGCTGGGGGGCCTGTAACAAGCGGCAACAGTGAGAGACTTATTTATGGAAAGGTGGAGTTTTCAAAGTAGAAGCTCAAACTGATAGGATGCTTGTCTGTGTGTCTGTGTGTATGTGTGTGTGTGTGTGTGTGTGTGTGTGTGTGTGTGTGTGTGTGTGTGTTTCTGTGTGTGTGTGTGTGTGTGTGTGTGTGTGTGTGTGTGTGTGTGTGTGTGTGTGTGTGTGTGTGTGTGTGTGTGTGTGTGTGTGTGTGTGTGTGTGTGTGTGTGTGTGTGTGTGTGTGTGTGTGTGTGTGTGTGTGTGTGTGTGTGTGTCTGTGTGTCTGTATGTGTGTATCCCCTATAAGTATGTACATGAATGTTGTTTTGGTGTATAGCAAACATTAATTATCATTCATAATACCCCCATTCTGAAAATATAAAGTTTGGGCTGATAGCAACTTACCTGGATGTTCTGCAGGGGAAACTGACTGATGCCAGGGTTAGCTGTTGTGTGTGTCGGTATCCTCGCCAGAGGCAGGAAGGGATCACAGGACAGCTGCCAGCTGGAGACGGCTTGGAGCAGCGGAGGAGGGTGGTGAGGGGAGAGCAGGAAGGGATGGTGATGGTGTGGCGCGGCAGCAGGGGCGGTAGTGGCACCCAGCCGGCAGAGCCCCGAGGCAGCAGCAGGGGGACCAGAGCCAGGACCAAGGCCAGGCAGCATCCACAGCCATGGAGAGGGATCTCTCTCTATCTGCCACAGCTGTGGCTGAGCCTTTAGTCGCCCCACAGGGATCATCCCTACATTCTAGACCACCACACTACACCTTGGAGGCTGGGAGGGAGCCTAGACTTCAGAGAGGACATTGTTTCATTATCATCAAACAGGTTGATAAAGGATGAGAGACCTGGTGAGATGCACCTGCCCATACACACACACACACAGGCAGGCAGCGTAAGCAGACAGGCAGGCAGGCACACACACACACACACACACCACTCACTGGAAATACTCTACACCACAAGTAATGACAACACTTGTAGGTATTGATGTGGTGAGGTGATTTTGAGAGATACAAGGCAGTATCACTCATAACTGGACATGTAGTTAGAGGGATGGGATGTATGAACACAAGTCTATAAAGAAAACATCATAATAATTGGCTTATGACAGATGGTTTAATAAAAATCCGCGATGCAGGCAGCCCACGCACACATGTATTCAATGCACGGTCGGTGGGGTGAAAGGGAGAGAGGGTAAAAAGAACAGTGCAGCGACAGTTAGCAGGTGTTCTAGAATACCGTAAATTGGGTTCTATCGGGTTTTATGGAGAGCGCATTCCAGAGGTTGTTATTGAGAATGTGAAAAGTATGACATCCAACGCTGCACTATTCTAGAAAACCGATACACATGCACGTTTTGGACTACGATAGACGCTTAATTAAGTGTATCGTGTATCCTCGTCGATGCACTCTGAATTAGGCCTACGCTTAACACACGGGTTTTAAAACCTCTTCTCTGCGACCCCCAGACGAACTAGCTCACCTGATTCACCTACTCTAGGACTTGATGATTAATTGACAAGTCAGGAACAGTTCAAATACCTGGAACGGCTGTAGTTCACCGAGGAGACCGTCGAAAAACTCTGGTCTAATAGACGTACCGTTTTTTCAATAAGGAGAAATATATTGATTGATTCACATCTGCTCATTCACATACTATACTGTAGGGAAGGCTACCAAGACTGCGGAGACCAGCTGGCAGCTTTATCAAATTAGGCTACAGCTTGGAGATGCATGTTACTAAAGTCCTTGAGATTTGTGTCCTCCCTCCAAAATATCTGCGTGAAATACATATAAATACTAGGGTTTGGGTTTGGTTGTCTACCTTGTTCCGCATCAGATTCACCATGTCAACGAGCCTATCACTCCAAATTAAATAAGAATAACCATGCGTTTATTCTGACATTCAAATATGAGAATTAATGACACAATTGAAGTTTGGATGGAAAGTTAATTCGAATCAGTCTTCACATTGGATCAGATATCATCCACCTCACCTGTAATGCGCTGTCGGCTATTAATCCCTTCAGTTGTCCACTATTAACATCGCTCGTCCATAATTTATGGATACATTTTTTGTTGGTAATTTCGATACAAAATACAAGTCTGCAATCCAAAAATGACTACGCTGTTTATCCTATCCAAATATCCAAAACATGCAGCCTTGTCGGCAGGTAGGCTACAGTATAGCCAACCGGAGGCACTGAGGACACTCGTTCGTTTATGAAGCGCAGGACATCTTCGAACAGTGATGGTTTGTCAGGAAAGAGAGACGAGCTCGAGCCCAATGGAGATCTTGTATTTGCTCACTATCACGGCTAATCTCTTCTCACCCTGATATCGTTTCAGCGTCTTCCCCACTGAACGCCACCCATAACGCGAAACTGTACCGCTCAGAGGCAAGGTTTACTCCACTCACTTCCTCCAAATCAAGTCATATGTGATAGGTTGGACTAGCCACAGTTTTTCCTCTTTTAGAGAACTTCTTTTTGTGCAGAACGTGAAAACACTCATAATTGACTGGAAAACGTCTCCACGGAGAACAAAGTAGCCTACTGCGCACCTCTCCCGCCCTCTCTCTGTCTCTGCATCATCCAGTACCTCAGTGGAGTCTGGGCTGTTCCTCTCTAAACAACAGCAAGCCAGTGCGCTGTAGCCTAGTGTCCTGCACACATCTCCTCTCTCGGCACCAGGGGTTTTGGGTACTGTATGCCAAGTTACATGGAACACAACTAATCACATGAATTACTCACAATCTCACCGGCATTCAGAATATATCAAATAAAATTTAATTGTATTTGTCACATGCGCCAAATACAACAGGTGTAGAGCTTACAGTGAAATGCTTACTTACAAGCCCTTAACCATCAATGCCGTTTTATGAAAAATAAGTGTTAAGAAAGTATTTACTAAAAAAAATACAAATAAAATAAAAAGGTTAGTTGAGGTAATTGAGGTAATATGTACATGTAGTTAGAGGTCCAACATTACTGTAGCGCGTGGCGAATTGATCCCCCTGGGGATATTTACAGCGTTCACCTGTCAACCTACACTTTGACTGGGTGTTACATGCTGATGTTTATCAGTCACAAATATATCGCCTAAAGGCAAAGTACAGTGGGAGAAGAACGCATTATATTCAGAACAAATGATATGGGGATGTATACATGTTTTAAGGGTGGTCCCCTATCTCTTTAATTTGCATCAAGTTATCAAAACACCAATGAGAATGTTATCATTTCATACCGCTAGAGGGAATATTGTAACAGTTACAGTCATATGTTTGTTTGGTCTTCCCGTTCCAAAAAACTACAATGAGCACAATAAGCATTTCAGCAGCATGGCGCTGTCCACTAGTGCAGCCCAGTCTCTACAGCAGCGTTTCCCAAACTCTCTACGGGGCCAGAACTAACAATTTCAGAACCATGGCGCTGTCCACTAGTGCAGCCCAGTCTCTACAGCAGCGTTTCCCAAACTCTCTACGGAGCCAGAACTAACCATTTCAGAACCATGGCGCTGTCTGCAAATGCATAGACTACACACGTGCTGAACTGCACTCACTTAAACTGAAATGTAAACAGTATCCCACAGGCTGAATGAAAAAACGAAGCAGAGGTATATTGACACATTTATAAAGGGCTTTGGATCTGATAGCATACTAGTACTGCTTCGTTAATATACACATGCATTTACAGTACCTGCAGCACGCTGCATTCAAAGTAGCATCTTGGATAACTTTGACCTTGTATTCTGCTTGAGTAGACTGAATAATTGATCATCATCTCACAAAACAGGGTGTTACAAAAGTGCTGCTTTTCAAATTGACGTGCACTTATTTCCAATCTGAATCTGCATGATTCTCCTCTGTTTCGATGCAATGTTGAAGCTTGGCTTTCATGGGCGATTTGCCTCAATGGTGACAATCGGGAGTGATGATACATCCATTATATTGTATTGGACACTTCATGTTTCGGGTCCTTGTATTGTCCACTTGGTTGGAAAAAGTATGGCTTCTGTTTTGTTTAGGAGTAGTTGATGAGTATCAGGAAAACTGCAGATTTTGCCTCATCGACACTCTTTTTTCAATCAATGCTTAGATAGAGTATGAATCATTGTATACTACTGCATCATACATAACAGTATCTATACACTCTACTGTGTACAACCACCGTCAAAAGTTTGGAATATTACTCATTCAAGGGTTTTTCTTTATTTTTACTATTTTTTACATTGTAGAATAAAAGTGAAGACATCAAAACTATAACATAACACATATGGAATCATGTAGTAACCAAAAAAGTGTTTAAAAAATTAAAATATATTTTATATTTGAGATTCTTCAAAGTAACCACCCTTTGCCTTGATGACAGCTTTGCACACTCTTGGCATTCTCTCAACCAGCTTCACCTGGAATACGTTTCCATCAGTCTTGAAGGAGTTCCCACATATACTGAGCACTTGTTGGCTGCTTTTCCTTCACTACGGTCCGACTCATCCCAAACCATCTAAATTTGGTTGAGGTTGGAACCAAAAATCTCAAATTTGGTCTAATGTCCATTGCTCGTGTTTCTTGGCCCAAGCAAGTCTCTTCTTCTTATTGGTGTCCATTAGTAGTGGTTTCTTTGCAGCAATTCGACCATGAAGGCCTGATTCACACAGTCTCCTCTAAACAGTTGATGTTGAGATGTGTCTGTTACTTGAACTCTGTGAAGTATTTATTTGGGCTGCAATCTGAGGCTGGTAGCTCTAATAAACTTATCCTCTGCAGCAGAGGTATTTCTGGGTCTTCCATTCCTGTGGTGGTCCTCATGAAGCTGGTTGAGGGAATGCCATGAGTGTACAAAGCTGTCATCAAGGCAAAGGGTGGCTACTTTGAAGAATCTCAAATATAAAATATATTTTGATTTGTTTAACACTTTTTTGGTTACTACATGATTCCATATGTGTTGTGTCATAGTTTTGATGTCTTGAATGAGTAATATTCCAAAGTTCTGACCGGTGGTGTATGTTTAGAGTTCATATTGACCCTCCATCCTCCGTAGCTCAGTTGGTAGAGTATAGTGCTTGCAACCCCAGAGATAGTGGGTTCGATTTCTGGGACCACGTGTATGAAAAATCTATGCATGCCTTACCGTAAGTGTCTGCTAAATGGAAAATACTATATGTTAAATATGAACAATGTTAAGGTCCATGTAAACAACAACCTCCTACCGTACAGTAACAGTTAATGGTGTTTCTCTGAGCAGAAGAGCAGTAAAGATTGCTGTCTCCCTGTGGCATAGGACATTCCATCCATCGTAATGGGGAGAGTAGCAGCACAAGTACACTGGGATCTCTAGACAATCTGACCTATTGTCCAGGCTAAACACCGTTCCTTCAGGAGAACACGGGGTTAAAGTTACACTGCACTGTAAGGCATTATGTAGGGAACAGAGTGCCATTTGGGACGCCTTACAGTGTAGATTTAACCCTGTGTCAATATATTATAGACACCACGATATTCTACTACTATTCAGCTGTTCATCTAGACCCCAGCTGTTTATCTAGACCTCAGCTGTTTATCTAGACCCCAGCTGTTTATCTAGACCCCAGCTGTTCATCTAGACCTCAGCTGTTCATCTAGACCTCAGCTGTTTATCTAGACCCCAGCTGTTTATCTAGACCCCAGCTGTTTATCTAGACCCCAGCTGTTTATCTAGACCTCAGCTGTTTATCTAGACCTCAGCTGTTTATCTAGACCCCAGCTGTTTATCTAGACCCCAGCTGTTTATCTAGACCTCAGCTGTTTATCTAGACCCCAGCTGTTTATCTAGACCTCAGCTGTTTATCTAGACCTCAGCTGTTCATCTAGACCTCAGCTGTTCATCTAGACCTCAGCTGTTCATCTAGACCTCAGCTGTTTATCTAGACCTCAGCTGTTCATCTAGACCTCAGCTGTTCATCTAGACTTCAGCTGTTCATCTAGACCTCAGCTCTTCATCTAGACCTCAGCTTTTTATCTAGACCTCAGCTGTTCATCTAGACCTCAGCTGTTCATCTAGACCTCAGCTGTTCATCTAGACTTCAGCTGTTCATCTAGACCTCAGCTGTTCATCTAGACTTCAGCTGTTCATCTAGACTTCAGCTGTTCATCTAGACCCCAGCTGTTCATCTAGACTTCAGCTGTTCATAAAGACCTCAGCTGTTCATCTAGACCTTAGCTGTCCATCTAGACCTCAGCTGTTCATCTAGACCCCAGCTGTTTATCTAGACCTCAGCTGCTCGATACTTGGCCCACTGTTTGTTTACACTGTATATAAATAACATTGATGAAGCTGTAAGGAACTGGACAGTTCATGTTCATGCTGATGATACAGTGCTGTATTCCATTGCTCCATTGGTTGATCTTCACTCTGACTTTTTAACATTACAGAAGTCACTTTATGATCTTAAGTTGGTGTTAAATGCATAGAAAACAAAATACATGCTGTTGTCTAGGTCTCACAAGTCAGATATGAATGCTTTTATAATTATTAGTTTAAATAGTACTCAAATTGAACAAGTTCCTTACTATAAATATCTTGGTATCTGGCTTGATGATACATTTACATTTAAAATGCATGTAACTGAACATGTGAAGAAGTTGAAAGTCAGGATTGGTTTCCTTTACAGGAACAAATCCTGCCTAGCTTCTGCAAGCAGGAAGGAAGTTGTCCAGGCTACTTTTATGCCCATTTTAGATGACGGGGATGTTGTCTACATGCATGCAGCTGCCTCAACTGGTTGTGGTTACAGAACTCACCACTGTACCTTATATCAAAACGTGGGTTGGGTCTCTCTGTGTGCAAGGAGAGAGCAGCATCTTCTTGTCTTTATTTATAAAGTAGTAATGCAGATACTTCCTATGTATTTAACAACATTCATTCATTTTAGATGCACAAATCACAAAACACGCTCTCAGAGATGGTTAACGCTGGAGAACCCTTTGGTCTCCACAGAACTGGGAAAAGCTGCAATGCATTTTGGTCTCTCGCTGCACCATCTCGTGACAATTGGGAACGTCTGTGTGGTTAAATGTGACAGTTTTTCTTAAAGGTATATTGTATATTTATTTTATTTGTACCTATTTCATTTATTTTGTGCACAGGGCTCCCTTGTGAATGAGACCCTGGTCCCTGTATAAATAAAATAAAAATATGCTCTCAAGCTCTGTCAGGTTGGATAAGGAGCGTTGCTGCACAGCTGTTTTCAGGTCTCTCCAGAGATGTTTGATTGGGTTCATGTCCGGGCTCTGGCTGGGCAACTCAAGGACATTCAGAGACTTGTCCCGAAGTCACTCCTGCATTGTCTTGGCTGTGTGCTTAGGGTCGTTGTCCTGTTTGAAGGTGAGTCTTTGCCCCAGTCTGAGGTCCTGAGTGCTGGAGCAGGTTTTCATCAAGGATCTCTCTGTACTTTGCTCCGTTAATCTTTCCCTCAATCTAGTCTCCCAGTCCATGCCTCTGAAAAACATCCCCACAGCATGATGCTGCCACCACAATGCTTCACCGTAGGGATGGTGCCAGGTTTCCTCCAGAGGTGATGCTTGGCATTCCGGTCAAAGAGTTCATTCTTGGTTTCATCAGACCAGAAAATTTTGTTTCTCATGTTCTGAGAGTCCTTTAGGTGGCTTTCATGTGCCTTTTACTGAGGAGTGGCTTCCATCTGGCCACTCTACCATAAAGGCCTGATTGGTGGAGTGCTGCAGAGATGGTTGTCCTTCTGGAAGGTTCTGCCATCTCCACAGAGGAACTCTGGAGCTCTGTCAGAGTAACCACCGGGTACTTGGTCACCTCCCTGACCAAGGACCTTCTCCCCCGATTTCTCAGTTTGGAAAGGTGTACAGCTCAACGAAGGGTCTTGGTGGTTCCAAACTTCTTCCATTTAAGAATGATGGAGGCCACTGTGTTCTTGGGGACCTTGAACACAGAAATGTTTTTGTACCCTTCCCCAGATCTGTGCCTCGACTCATTGGAGCTCTAAGGATATTCCCTTCGACCTCATGGCTTGGTTTCTGCTCTGACATGCACTGTCAACTGTGGGACCTCATATAGACAGGTGTGTGCCTTTTTTTGCAAATCATCTGGGGCGGCAGGTAGCCTAGTGGTTAGAGTGTTAGGCCTGTAACTGGAAGGTTGCAGGATCGAATCCCCGAGCTGACAAGGTACAAATCTGTCGTTCTGCCCCTGAACAAGGCAGTTAACCCACTGTTCCTAGGCTGTCATTGTAAATAAGAATTTGTTCTTAACTGACTTGCCTAGTAAAATAAAGGTTAAATTAAAAAAAAAAAAATGCCCAATCAATTGAATTTACCACAGGTGGACTCCAATCAAGTTGTAGAAACATCTCAAGGATGATCAAAGTAAACAGGAAGCACCTGAACTCAATTTTGAGTCTCATAGCAAAGGGTCTAAATAGTTATAAATAAGGTATTTCTGTTAGTTATTTTGAATACATTTGCAAAAATGTCTAAAAAAACGTTTTTGCCTTGTCATTATGTGGTATTGTGTGTAGATTGATTAAAACAAAACAAATATTAAATACATTTTAGAATATGGCTGCAACGTATCAAAATGTGGAAAATTCCTTCACTGGATCTGAGGAGTCTAGCCTGAACCATGACCATTATTCCTCCTCCATCAAACTTTATATTTATTTATTATTATTTGTATTTTTTTAAGCTTTATTTAACTAGGCAAGTCAGTTAAGAACAAATTCTTATTTACAATGACGGCCTACAGCGGCCAAACTCAGTCGATGACAGGCCAATTGTGCGCCGCCCTACGGAATTCCTGGTTGTGATACAGCCTGCGTTCGAACCATTGTGTTTGTAGTGACACCTCTAGCACTGAGATGCAGTGTCTTAGACTGCTGCGCCACTTGGGAGCATTTGGCACTATGCATTCAGGCATTTAGCTTTCTCCTGGCATCTGCCAAACCCAGATTAGTCTGTCAGACTGCCAGATGGTGAAGCGTGATTCATCACTCTAGAGAATGCGTTTCCACTGCTCTAGAGTCCAATGGCGGCCAGCTTTCCACCACTCCAGCCAAAGCATGGCATTGCACATGGTGATCTTAGGCTTGTGTGCGGCTGCTCAGCCATGGAAACCCATTTCATGAAGCTCCCGACTAACAGTTATTGTGCTGACGTTGCTTCCAGAGGCAGTTTAGAACTTGATAGTGAGTGTTGCAATTGAGCATCAGCACTCGACGGTCCCGTCCTGTGAGCTTGTGTGGCCTACCACTTCGCGGCTGAGCCATTGTTGCTCCTAGACGTTGCCACTTCATAATAACAGCACTTACAGTTGACTGGGGCAGCTCGAGCAGGGCAGAAATGGCAGGTATTTTATTAGCATCCCCAGTAGCTGTTGTAAAACCAGCAGCTACTCTTCCTGGGGTTTCACACAAAACATGAAACATTACATAATACAGCTCAAGGACAGAACTACATACACTTAAAAACACAGAGAGTTCTGAGCCTAATTCAATATTCTGCAGTTCTAGAAATCAGTTATGCTGACAGGCTGTATGTATCAGAGCTACTGTGTCCAACCCACCATCCCGTTGTTATGATGGCCACCTACAGTACTGACCAAAAGGATGATATAATGACACTAAAAATGAATTGCTAAAATAATATATGGTGTCATTTGGAATACAGCTATGGGGTACAAGCTACACCATAACGCTGTGAGGATGAGGGCCTCAGTGCTGTGGTGTTAAAATAAGGGTTGTCACGATACCAGGACGGTGATACTACGATACCTGACTTTCCATGGCAAAAAGTAAAACACAAAGCCGACTAAACTCTTCGGTCCTTTACAAACCTACTGGATGGAACATAGTGTTTGCTATAGCTTGGAAAATAAACACAAAGCACCATCAGGCTGTTTGTTTCACACATTATGACTGTTTTCCTGAGGACATTTAGTCTGCTTCATGATTTGTTTCCTAGCCACAAAACGTCTGAAAATCGCAATACTGGTACCGTGACAACCCTAGTTAAAATACAGTACTGTAGCTATGGGGATAGGCTGGTTAAATACACTACTGTAGCTATGAGGATAAGCTGGTTAAATACACTACTGTAGCTATGGGGATAGGCTGGTTAAATACACTACTGTAGCTATGGGGATAGGCTGGTTAAATACACTACTGTAGCTATGGGGATAGGCTGGTTAAATACACTAATGTAGCTATGGGGATAGGCTGGTTAAATACACTACTGTAGCTAAAGGGATAGGCTGGTTAAATACAGTACTGTAGCTATGGGGATAGGCTGGTTAAATACAGTACTGTAGCTATGGGGATAGGCTGGTTAAATACAGTACTGTAGCTATGGGGATAGTCTGGTTAAATACAGTACTGTAGCTAAAGGGATAGGCTGGTTAAATACACTACTGTAGCTATGGGGATAGGCTGGTTAAATACACTAATGTAGCTATGGGGATAGGCAGATTAAATACACTACTGTAGCTATGGGGATAGGCTGGTTAAATACACTAATGTAGCTATGGGGATAGGCTGGTTAAATACACTAATGTAGCTATGGGGATAGGCTGGTTAAATACACTAATGTAGCTATGGGGATAGGCAGATTAAATACACTACTGTAGCTATGGGGATAGGCAGATTAAATACACTAATGTAGCTATGGGGATAGGCAGATTAAATACACTACTGTAGCTATGGGGATAGGCAGATTAAATACACTAATGCTGCTGTGGCCCCAGAAGACCTTGACATATAACACCATATACTTGTACACTGGCCTGTTGCACCTAATGTCCACCTGTCACTCAAACACACTCTGAAGTGTATAGTAGTAATGGACCAGAACATGAAAAGAAAGACACCATGAAATGGAGATAGACAGGTGGCGTCGTAATATGATTACAAGGGGACCTGATCCTAGATCATCAGTCCTACTCTGAGACACTTCATGAATATGGACCCTACATGGAATCACAGCTCAGCTCAAGGTTGTGGCGCTGGTTTGGTTTTAAAGATGCTGATCATGAACACAGAGATGGGAATTAGATGAGAACTTACTCCCTGTTAAAACCAGAAGGTTAGATAGATAGATAGATAGATAGATAGATAGATAGATAGATAGATAGATAGATAGATAGATAGATAGATAGATAGATAGATAGATACTTTATTGATCCCCCGGGGGGGAAATTTCATTGTCAAGTAACCTGGTTCCTGAACATTAACCTCAACAAGATTGTGTCCCGCCCTCGGGACGGTTGAGCTAACATACGCTAATGTGATTAGCATGGCATTGTAAGTAACAAGACATTTTCCCAGGACATAGACATACCTTATATGGGCAGAACAATTTAATTATTTTTCATCTAAGTACACTGTCCAATTTACAGTAGCTATTACAGTGAAAAAATACCATGCTATTGTTTGAGGAGATATGTTATGTTCAGCACAGTTATGTACTTGAAAATGTATCAATAAACCATTAGGCACATTTGGGCAGACTTGATGCAACATTTTGAACAGTAATACAATGGTTCATTGGATCAGTCTAAAACTTTGCACATACACTGCCGGCCCAAATCTAAATTGTGCCTGGACTACTAAGTAACATGTTTTTTTGTTTGTATTATCTTTTACCAGATCTAATGTGTTATATTCTCTGACATTAATTTAACATTTCCACAAACTTCAAAGTGTTTCCTTTCAAATGGTATCAATAATATGCGTATCCTTGCTTCAGGTCCTGAGCTGCAGGCAGTTAGATTTGGGTATGTAATGTTAAGCGAAAATTGAAAAAAAGGGTCTGATCCTTAACTAGTAATTAAATTGACGATTACAAATGGCACGCTGTATTTCCTCTTCTGAACTGTCATCGTTAATGGAAGGTTAGCTAGATTCCTGCATTAATTAAATCCAAGATTACAAATAATGACATTGTAAATGTTTGCTGCCAAATTAAAGTAGCAGACATGTTGTCAATGTTTTGATGAATGAGGATGTATGCCCTGATAAGGAGTAATTGTTACAGAGCGCTGAAGCTGCAGTGGTTTTTCATCCTTCTGAAAACACTAAAGATTATTAAATAATGGACAAAGAAGAGCTCTGATTTAATGGAGTCACTGTCTGTGTTTTAGAGGACAGCATTCCAGTGATAATGTTAATCTGTAATTTATTTTGCCACTATGGCCTATTTATTGTCTTCCTAACCTTACTGCATTTTGCACTACATTTGCACTCTGTATATAGATCTTCTATAGTGTTATTGACTGTATGTTTGTTTATCCCATGTGTAACTCTGTGTTGTTTTTGTCGCACTGCTTTGCTTTGTCTTGGCGAGGTCGCAGTTTTAAATGAGAACTTGTTCTCAACTGACCTACCTGGTTAAATAAAGGTGAAATAAAACCTACCTGGTTAAATAAAGGTGAAATAAAACCTACCTGGTTAAATAAAGGTGAAATAAATAATAACAAAAATAATAATCTACTAGTAATGGTCAGATACAACCAATCTGATTTCCAGGAAGCCTGTTCATGCTCTTGGATCCATGACTTATAAAAGCTATTTTGGATCATTCATAGCTGATAATGCATACAATACATGATGCTAGTTGCCTGATGTCACACAGACCACAGACTTGTCAAGCAGCAAGGTGGTTTAATTTTGTACTTCATTACTTCTGTGTCCTGTCTGTTCTGTCTGTTCTTTCTTGATACCTCTGGCACTATCCAGGCAACTGATATGGACCATCTTTGATGACAGAGGACTCACTGAGAGAGAAGGGAAATGGAGAGAGAGAGAGAGGGAAAGAGAGAGAGAGAGATGTAGTGAGGGAGATGGGTAGAGCGAGAGAGCGAGAGAGAGACAGAGACAGAGACAGAGACAGAGAGAGAGAGAGAGAGAGAGAGAGAGAGAGAGAGAGAGAGAGGGGGTGGGGATGATGTGGAGAGAGAGATGGGTAGAGAGCGAGAGAGAGATTAAACAGTATGTCCTCTATGTACCAATAAACAGTCTGTCCTCTATCTACCATTAAACAGTGTGTCCTCTACAGTATATACCATTATACAGTGTGTCCTCTACAATATATACCATTAAACAGTGTGTCCTCTACAGTATATACCATTAAACAGTGTATCCTATATCTACCATTAAGTCATATATCTACCATTAAACAGTGTGTCCTCTATGTACCATTAAACAGTTTGTCCTCTGACTACCATTAACCAGTGTGTCCTCTATGTACCATTAAACAGTGTGTCCTCTATGTACCAATAAACAGTCTGTCCTCTATGTACCATTATACAGTGTGTCCTCTACAGTATATACCATTATACAGTGTGTCCTCTACAATATATACCATTAAACAGTGTGTCCTCTACAGTATATACCATTATACAGTGTGTCCTCTAAAGTATATACCATTAAACAGTGTGTCCTCTAAAGTATATACTATTAAACAGTGTGTCCTCTATGTACCATTAAACAGGGTGTCCTATATCTACCATTAAACAGTGTGTCCTCTACAGTATATACCATTAAACAGTGTATCCTCTACAGTATATACCATTAAACAGTGTATCCTATATCTACCATTAAGTCATATATCTACCATTAAACAGTGTGTCCTCTATGTACCATTAAACAGTTTGTCCTCTGACTACCATTAACCAGTGTGTCCTATATGTACCATTAAACAGTGTGTCCTCTATGTACCAATAAACAGTCTGTCCTCTATGTACCATTATACAGTGTGTCCTCTACAGTATATACCATTATACAGTGTGTCCTCTACAATATATACCATTAAACAGTGTGTCCTCTATGTACCATTATACAGTGTGTCCTCTACAGTATATACCATTATACAGTGTGTCCTCTACAGTATATACCATTATACAGTGTGTCCTCTAAAGTATATACTATTAAACAGTGTGTCCTCTATGTACCATTATACAGTGTGTCCTCTACAGTATATACCATTATACAGTGTGTCCTCTACAGTATATACCATTAAACAGTGTGTCCTCTAAAGTATATACTATTAAACAGTGTGTCCTCTATGTACCATTAAACAGGGTGTCCTATATCTACCATTAAACAGTGTGTCCTCTATGTACCATTAAACAGTGTGTCCTCTACAGTATATACCATTAAACAGTGTGTCCTCTACAGTATATACCATTAAACAGTGTATCCTATATCTACCATTAAGTCATATATCTACCATTAAACAGTGTGTCCTCTATGTACCATTAAACAGTTTGTCCTCTGACTACCATTAAACAGTGTGTCCTCTATGTACCATTAAACAGTGTGTCCTCTGTCTACCATTAAATAGTGTGTCCTCTGACTACCATTAAACAGTGTGTCCTCTGACTACCATTAAACAGTGTGTCCTCTGACTACCATTAAACAGTGTGTCCTCTGACTACCATTAAACAGTGTATCCTATATCTACCATTAAACAGTGTATCCTATATCTACCATTAAACAGTGTATCCTATATCTACCATTAAACAGTGTATCCTATATCTACCATTAAACAGTGTATCCTATATCTACCATTAAATAGTGTGTCTTATATCTACCATTAAATAGTGTGTCTTATATCTACCATTAACTAGTGTGTCTTATATACACCATTAAATTGTGTGTACTCTATTAACCATTGCATGTCCACTGACCCTCTATATACCATTAAACAGTGTCCACTTTCTAACATTAAACACTGACCCTCTATCTAGTGTGTCCTTTATTTACCAAGACATCTGTGATCATCTCCGTGCCACAAAATAAACTGCAGCAACTCAAGACAGGAAACAACTAACTCCAACATATAACTGAACTTTCTACTAATAAATGAAGTGCTTTTCAAAAGTGGTGTTGTTTTACTGGCTGGTGTACCTTATTTCTTCCAAGATAACATTGCTGCATTTGGCAGTGATACAGTATATCCAATAAACACATCCTCTACTGTTGAAACATAACTTTGTAGTAGATACTCCATAAAGTACCTGAGGCATGCTTTGATGATCATCCAGCTGCTGAATCTAAATTTGACAGAAAGTTACAAGATCTTACATGGATGGACAATCAATGCATCATATCACACACATGAATCAGAAATGACTGAGTGAATGAGTTCATGTACACTGGAGTATTCCTCATGTTTCCCACAGTGTGGATGAGGGCTGTTCCAAAACCACCCACGGCTCGGCAGAAAGACCCAAACTAACATCACGGAACAGTGCTCTGATTCAAAACCACCAATTATAGAGGAAGGAACATTGCATCCAATCAGCCAATCAGTGTGTGAGGAGAAGCCTCAGGTGTTTAATGTCTGTCTCCCACCAATCAGGACAGCTGATTGAACAGGAGAGAACTCCCTAATTACAATAGCAGATCCATTTTTAAATGGACACAGAACACACAGAGCTTGGAGACTTTAGGATTGAAAAACTTTATAGAAAATGTATAACTGCAGGCAGAGTGTGATAAACTCCAAATAAAAATACTGTACATGTTTCTAGGCTGTGTGAACGAATACGTTTTGACCAGCGCCCGTAGTGCTTAATAAATTATATACATTTATATTGTGATCTCAACTGTGTGGTTAGAATGATTTTACAATAAACTTGGTTTTCCATGTGATGCCACTTCCGGCCGCCAAGCCAGAAGAAAACCAGTGATACAAAGTAATTCACTACAAGGTGGGAGTAAGATATCTCATCTCTGCACAGACCCTTAATGGAATACTGCAAAGACTTCAGCTGAGCTAGGCAGCCAGGGTTTACATCCCAAATGGCACCTTATTCAATATGTTGTGCACAACTTTTGACCAGGGCCCGTAGTACTCTGGTCAAAGGTAGTGCACTATATAGGGAATAGGGTGCCATTTGGGACACTACCAGGGCCCCAGCTGTAGAGGAGATATGGTACATCTCTGCAGCTCTTCATAAAGCTCCATCCAGTCAGTGTAGATATAGGACACAGTGACATTGCCAGTGAGTTCTGTTCTGTGATAGAATTATGGGTAATGGAATCCTGAGGCGTTATTTAGAATGTGACCGTCGTCTGTCAGAACACATCTCTGGTCAGGAGCTCTGCTGCTATCTGAAGATAAAGTTTCCTTACATCATATTTCCCTGTTCTTCTCTCTTCTGGATGATGACTCCGTAGAATACTGCTGTGACTTTGAGATGGAGAGAGGCAATATGGTTTACTGTACTTTAAAGTTTCCTAGAATGTGGATTTGAATTTGCAAACTTGCATTATGTGTAAGAACTTTAAGTTTACTGAGAAGCTCAGATTTAAAGATCAGTTTGAGTAAAGTCCGGTGGCTTATAGATAGATAGATAGATAGATAGATAGATAGATAGATAGATAGATAGATAGATAGATAGATAGATAGATAGATAGATAGATAGATAGATAGATACCTACTGTATGAGACTATAACCACATAGACATACTATATGAAAATGTAACCACATAGACCTACTCTATGACAACTTAACCACGTAGACCCACTGTATGACAATGTAACCACATAGACCTACTCTATGACAATGTAACCATGTAGACCTACTCTATGACAATGTTACCATGTAGACCTACTGTTTGACAATGTAACCACGTAGACCTACTCTATGACAACTTAACCACGTAGACCCACTGTATGACAATGTAACCAGGTAGACCTACTGTTTGACAATGTAACCACGTAGACCTACTGTCAGGACTCTGGTTTGATCATCAGCCTTTCTATTGTGTTTGTCTTAATTGTCAGTTTCTCTCACTCTGCCATCACAGCTGCACCTCATTCTAACCAGTGCTCTGCTCTCTTTACACACACCTGTCTCCCGTTCTGCATTGATTTTCTCCACTACTTGTGCTTCTCTCTTTCTTTGCTTCTCTGTCAGTGTGTCTTGGTTACCGTCCGTTTCACTACTGTCCTAAAACCAGTCTTTATCTAGTTGTGCCTAGCTTACATTCCTTGTCTGTTTATTTAATCTTGTTTTTTCCCCTCTGATTTGCCCAGTCCCTGTACTCATCCTGTTTCGGCTTGCTCACACGGTTTTGATCTTCTGCTGTTGTTTTGGACTATTGACTCGGCTCTACCCCCGTAGCTGTGGATCTGCCTCTGGTTTTGACCCCTGCCTGCCACTTGGATTTCTCCTCTGTCCTGCCCTTCGCTCGGTGGCTCGGCTGCATTTTATATTTGTGTTTTGTTTCTTTTCTTTGCTTTTTGGACAATAAATTGAGTTATCTGCTAATCTGCTCTTGGATCCCTTTTTATCCCAGCACCCCTAACACCTACTGTATGACAATGGTGACATAAATAAGTTCAATAAGTCCATACATCTTGAATGAATTGACAGGCTACTTCTTTCATGTTAAAAACACAAAGTGTCTCCAAAAGAGATGGAGAGGAGTAGAGAGAGATGTCAAATAAGCTATCATCAACATTGATTGGTTTGTGTCTCCTGTATTTCTCCCCAAGCTGAATGAACAGGACTTGGCATCAAAATAGAGGCAATGTACAGTTCACTCTCTCCTGCCTCTTGATGTGTCTTTACATCTGTCATGTTGTATCTTCTCCCACATAGCCAAATTTTACATATTCTCCCCCATAGCCAAATGTTTTATCTTCTCCCACGTAGCCAAATGTTTTATCTTCTCCCCCATAGCCAAATGTTTTATCTTCTCCCACATAGCCAACTGTTTTATCTTCTCCCCCATAGCCAAATGTTTTATCTTCTCCCACATAGCCAACTGTTTTATCTTCTCCCCCATAGCCAAATGTTTTATCTTCTCCCACACAGCCAAATGTTTTATCTTCTCCCACATAGCCAAATGTTTTATCTTCTCCCCATAGCCAAATGTTTTATCTTCTCCCCCATAGCCGAATGTTACATCTTCTCCCACATATCCAAATGTTTTATCTTCTCCCACATAGCCAAATGTTACATCTTCTCCCCCATAGCCAAATGTTTTATCTTCTCCCACGTAGCCAAATGTTTTATCTTCTCCCACATAGCCGAATGTTGTATCTTCTCCCACGTAGCCAAATGTTTTATCTTCTCCCCCATAGCCAAATGTTTTATCTTCTCCCACATAGCCAAATGTTTTATCTTCTCCCACATAGCCAACTGTTTTATCTTCTCCCTCATAGCCAAATGTTTTATCTTCTCCCCCATAGCCGAATGTTACATCTTCTCCCACATATCCAAATGTTTTATCTTCTCCCACATAGCCAAATTTTTTATCTTCTCCCCATAGCCAAATGTTTTATCTTCTCCCCCATAGCCGAATGTTACATCTTCTCCCACATATCCAAATGTTTTATCTTCTCCCACATATCCAAATGTTTTATCTTCTCCCACATAGCCAAATGTTACATCTTCTCCCCCATAGCCAAATGTTTTATCTTCTCCCACGTAGCCAAATGTTACATCTTCTCAGACAGAGAAGCTTGCATTCAGTTTGACAGAAGAAGAGTTTATTTGGCTGTTGAATCACTTTTAAACTGCAGAAGATAATAAAAGGTATTGTCTTTGTCCCAAATGGCACCCTATTCCTTATACAGTACATTCAGAAAGTATTCAGACCCCTTAATTGTATTCACATTTTGTTACGTTACAGCCTTATTCTACAATGTATTAAATAAAAAAATTCCTCATCAATCTACACACAATGCCCCATAATGACAAAGCGAAAACAGGTTTTTAGAAATTGTTGCAAATTCATTACAAATATAAAACAGATACCTTATTTACATAAGTATTCAGACCCTTTGCTATGAGACTCGAAATTGAGCTCAGGTGCATCCTGTTTCCATTGATCATCCTTGAGATGTTTCAACAACTTGATTGGAGTCCACCTGTGGTAAATTCAATTGATTAGACATGATTTGGAAAGGCACACACCTGTCTATTTAAGGTACCACAGTTGACAGTGCATGTCAGAGCAAAAACCAAGCCATGAGGTCGAAGGAATTGTCTGTAGAGCTCCGAGACAGGATTGTGTTGAGGCACAGATCTGGGGAAGGTTACCAAAACATTTCTGCAGCATTGATTGTCCCCAAGAATCCAGTGGCCTCCATCATTCTTAAATGGAAGAAGGTTGGAACCACCAAGACTCTTCCTAGAGCTGGTTGCCTGGCCAAAATGAGCAATCAGGGGAGAAGGGCCTTGGTCAGGGAGGTGACCAAGAACCCGATGGTCACTCTGACAGAGCTCCAGAGTTCCTCTGTGGAGATTGGAGAACCTTCCAGAAGGACAACCATCTCTGCAGCACTCCACCAATCAGGCCTTTATGGTAGAGTGGCCAGACGGAAGCCAGTAAAAGGCACGTCAGCCCACTTGGAGTTTGCCAAAAGGCACCTAAAGGACTCTCAGACCTTGAGAAACAAGATTCTCTGGTCTGATGAAACCAACATTGAACTATTTGGCCTCAATGCCAAGCGTCACATCTGGAGGAAACCTGGCACCATCCCTACGGTGAAGCATGGTGGTGGCAGCATCATAATGTGTGGATGTTTTTCAGAGGCAGGGAGACTAGTCAGGATCAAGGGGAAAGATTAACAGAGCAAAGTAGAGAGAGATCCTTGATGAAAACCTGCTCCAGAGCGCTCAGGACCTCAAACAGGACAATGGCCCTAAGCACACAGCCAAGACAACGCAGGAGTGGCTTCGGGACAAGCTTCGGGACAGCTATACTGAACTGTGGATCACTAAACCATCAGTCAGGGTACAGCTATGCTGAACTGTGGATCACTAAACCATCAGTCAGGGTACAGCTATACTGAACTGTGGATCACTAAACCATCAGTCAGGGTACAGCTATACTGAAATGTGGATCACTAAACCATCAGTCAGGGTACAGCTATACTGAACTGTGGATCAGTAAACCATCAGTCAGGGTACAGCTATACTGAACTGTGGATCAGTAAACCATCAGTCAGGGTACAGCTATACTGAACTGTGGATCAGTAAACCATCAGTCAGGGTACAGCTATGCTGAACTGTGGATCACTATTTCAAGGGAAGTAACGATGCTGGTGATGATAAGCAGGAAAATTCTGTAAGGAACAACGCTGGTGATGAGAAGCAGGTACATTCTGTAAGGAACGACACTGGTGATGAGAAGCAGGTACATTCTGTAAGGAACGACGCTGGTGATGAGAAGGAGGTACATTCTGTAAGAACAATGCTGGTGATGAGAAGCAGGTACATTCTGTAAGGAACGACACTGGTGATGAGAAGCAGGTACATTCTGTAAGGAACGACGCTAGTGATGAGAAGCAGGTACATTCTGTAAGGAACGACGCTGGTGATGAGAAGCAGGTACATTCTGTAAGGAACGACACTGGTGATGAGAAGCAGGTACATTCTGTAAGGAACGACGCTGGTGATGAGAAGCAGGTACATTCTGTAAGGAACGACACTGGTGATGAGAAGCAGGTACATTCTGTAAGGAACAATGCTGGTGATGATAAGCAGGTACATTCTGTAAGGAACGACGCTGGTGATGAGAATCAGGTACATTCTGTAAGGAACGACACTGGTGATGAGAAGCAGGTACATTCTGTAAGGAACGACGCTGGTGATGAGAAGCAGGTACATTCTGTAAGGAACGACGCTGGTGTTGAGAAGCAGGTACATTCTGTAAGGAACGACACTGGTGATAAGAAGCAGGTACATTCTGTATGGAACAACGCTGGTGATGAGAAGCAGGTACATTCTGCATGGAACAACGCTGGTGATGAGAAGCAGGTACAGGGAGTGAAGGTTTAATAAATGATGGACATGAAACAGAAAAGGAACAGTGTCTGGACATGAACACATAACGATAATTTATTCAGCCACAGGGAACCATACAGAGGAACAGACATATATACAGGGGGCAATCAACAACGTGAAGGAGTCCAGTTGAGTCCAAGAGCGCTGCTGCGCGTAATGATGGTGACAGGTGCGCGTGATGAAGGGTAGCCTGGTGTCCTCGAGCGCCAGGGAAGGGGAGCAGGAGTAAGCATGACATCCTACACTATATAGTGCCTATAGGGTTAAACTATACTGTTCTGCATGGTTAACCCCGTAGACAAATGGCAAACTGACAGCTTATAGCTTATGTCTGGTTGTCTAGACATTAGGTGGTCTGGAGTAGACAGCCGGTATGGTAATTATATGTCATTATATCAATACACGAGCTGACAGGTCAACAGATGTTGAGCTGTTTGAAATGTGAAACAACACGCATATTGATGTCAATACATTTTTATCCATGTCTGAATTAAATGTAACAGGCATGTGATCAGACAATTAGTTTTGGTAATGATACGTCAAACCTTTAACTACCCTCATCCATTCAATACCTGCCCACTAGATGGCCCACTAGATGGCCCACTAGATGGCCCAAAAGTTAGAAGCAAATACACAAACTAGTTTAGAATGCAGTGGTCAAGGTACTTGATAAAGTACACTAGCGAATGATAATGCAGGATGCAGGATCAAGGCACTGTTGTTGTGAACCTCCCAACTCTATAAAACTGTTGTTGTGAACCTCCCAACTCTATAACACTGTTGTTGTGAACCTCCCAACTCTATAACACTGTTGTTGTGAACCTCCCAACTCTATAACGATGTTGTTGTGAACCCCCCAACTCTATAACACTGTTGTTGTGAACCTCCCAACTCTATAACACTGTTGTTGTGAACCTCCCAACTCTATAACACTGTTGTTGTGAACCTCCCAACTCTATAACACTGTTGTTGTGAACCTCCCAACTCTATAACACTGTTGTTGTGAACCTCCCAACTCTATAACACTGTTGTTGTGAATCTCCCAACTCTATAACACTGTTGTTGTGAACCCCCCAACTCTATAACACTGTTGTTGTGAACCTCCCAACTCTATAAAACTGTTGTTGTGAATGTAATCCTCCCAACTCTATAACACTGTTGTTGTGAACCTCCCAACTCTATAACACTGTTGTTGTGAACCTCCCAACTCTATAACACTGTTGTTGTGAACCTCCCAACTCTATAACATTGTTGTTGTGAACCTCCCAACTCTATAACACTGTTGTTGTGAACCTCCCAACTCTATAACACTGTTGTTGTGAACCTCCCAACTCTATAACACTGTTGTTGTGAATCCCCCAACTCTATAACACTGTTGTTGTGAACCTCCCAACTCTATAACACTGTTGTTGTGAACCTCCCAACTCTATAACACTGTTGTTGTGAACCCCCCAACTCTATAACACTGTTGTTGTGAACCTCCCAACTCTATAAAACTGTTGTTGTGAATGTAATCCTCCCAACTCTATAACACTGTTGTTGTGAACCTCCCAACTCTATAACACTGTTGTTGTGAACCTCCCAACTCTATAACACTGTTGTTGTGAACCTCCCAACTCTATAACATTGTTGTTGTGAACCTCCCAACTCTATAACACTGTTGTTGTGAACCTCCCAACTCTATAACACTGTTGTTGTGAACCTCCCAACTCTATAACACTGTTGTTGTGAATGTAATCCTCCCAACTCTATAACACTGTTGTTGTGAACCTCCCAACTCTATAACACTGTTGTTGTGAATGTAATCCTCCCAACTCTATAACACTGTTGTTGTGAACCTCCCAACTCTATAACACTGTTGTTGTGAATGTAATCCTCCCAACTCTATAACACTGTTGTTGTGAACCTCCCAACTCTATAACACTGTTGTTGTGAACCTCCCAACTCTATAACACTGTTGTTGTGAATGTAATCCTCCCAACTCTATAACACTGTTGTTGTGAATGTAATCCTCCCAACTCTATAACACTGTTGTTGTGAATGTAATCCTCCCAACTCTATAACACTGTTGTTGTGAACCTCTCTAGCTCTGCAGAAGTGAGTTTCATTCCACTGCTAAAGCGAGTCTCAGCCAGCTGCTTGCCAGTAGGAACTAGACTAATTTATAAGCACTGAGAATCCAGTCTGTTCAGAGGAAGGAAAGACAATATGTTTCTCTGACACTGTCTGTCTCCACATTGACTATAAATTGCCCACCTTAAATTCAACTATTGTCCTGTCATTATAAAGCCCAAGGAGAAGGTTTCATTGCATTTTGTAATTAATTAATAATTCCAATGATCTTGAGAGAATATGTTTCAGATTTATCAACCATCAAAATAACTTTGGGAATGAAATGTTAAAATTATTGGAATAACCTCTGACTCCATTAGTGATACAACTTTATGAATGTATTAGGATTTAAATAATTGTCAAATGTTACAAATATAACTTTTAAGTTATTAAATTATTAATAGTATATCTTGATATAATCACCAATGGTATGAGAGTCGGATTGGAAATTTAGCCAGGACACCGGGGTTAACAAGCCTACTCTTATGATTATCGTTTAGGGACCTCAGAGAGTCAGGACACCACCGGGGTTAACAAGCCTACTCTTATGATTATCGTTTAGTGACCTCAGAGAGTCAGGACACCACCGGGGTTAACAAGCCTACTCTTATGATTATCGTTTAGTGACCTCAGAGAGTCAGGACACCGGGGTTAACAAGCCTACTCTTATGATTATCGTTTAGTGACCTCAGAGAGTCAGGACACCGGGGTTAACAAGCCTACTCTTATGATTATCGTTTAGTGACCTCAGAGAGTCAGGACACCACCGGGGTTAACAAGCCTACTCTTATGATTATCGTTTAGTGACCTCAGAGAGTCAGGACACCACCGGGGTTAACAAGCCTACTCTTATGATTATCGTTTAGTGACCTCAGAGAGTCAGGACACCACCGGGGTTAACAAGCCTACTCTTATGATTATCGTTTAGTGACCTCAGAGAGTCAGGACACCACCGGGGTTAACAAGCCTACTCTTATGATTATCGTTTAGTGACCTCAGAGAGTCAGGACACCGGGGTTAACAAGCCTACTCTTATGATTATCGTTTAGTGACCTCAGAGAGTCAGGACACCACCGGGGTTAACAAGCCTACTCTTATGATTATCGTTTAGTGACCTCAGAGAGTCAGGACACCACCGGGGTTAACAAGCCTACTCTTATGATTATCGTTTAGTGACCTCAGAGAGTCAGGACACCACCGGGGTTAACAAGCCTACTCTTATGATTATCGTTTAGTGACCTCAGAGTCAGGACACCCGTTTATCGTCCCATCCAAAAGACAACACCCTGCACAGGGCAACGTCCCCAATTAATGCTCTGGGATATTCTTTTTTTTTTACCAGGAGAAAGAGTACCTCCTACTGACCCTCCAACATAATTTCCAGCAGCATCTGGTCTCCCATCCAGGAACTGAACTGGACAAACCCTGCTTAGCTTCAGAGCTAAGGCTGCAGGTGATATACTGCTGGTTACAAATGAAAAAACTGTTGAGTATGAAAAACCCAGCAGCGTTGCCGTTCTTGACACAAGCAGGTGTGCCTGGCACCTACTACCATACCCCGTTCAAAGGCAACAACATATTATGCATAGCCCATTCACCCTCTGAATGGCACACATACTCAATCCATGTCTCAATTGTCTCAAGGCTTAAAATCCTTCTTTAACCTGTCTCCTCCCTTTCATCTACACTGATTGAAGTGGATTTAACAAGTGACATCAATAAGGGGTCATAGCTTTCACCTGGATTCTCCTGGTCAGTCTGTCATGGAAAGAGCATGTTTTGTCCACTCAGTGTTTATTAAACCACCCTTTAAGAAAAGGCTAAATGGCTTATCTCCATATGCTTGGTTTGGTGTTCTGTCTCACCCATCCATCACCATAAAACCATTAGCAATGTCTGCTCTGTTGAGAGATGGCCCCTATTGCAAATGGTACCCTATTTCCTATGTATTACATTACTTTGGACCAGGACCCATAGCAGTAGTAGTAGTCAAAAGTAGTGCACTATGTAGGCAATAGGTTGCCATTTGGGAAACCATGATCTGCAACCGCTCAATAAAGCCCTGTACTGGGTCTGTAACAGAGAATCCAGAGAGATCTAACAATAACTCAATTAGTGTCCTGTGATCCAACCCAAGGGAACACTTACTATCTTTCCTCTCTTTTGTTAAGGATGGCTTCTTCCTTCCTTCCGTGAGGGATGGCTGTTGACGGAGCTCGTTGGAGATGTCCCCAAGCGGTCAGATCGAGAGACGCCATGATGAAACTACAGAGAGAGCACAGAGAGAGAATCTCTCTCTCTCTCTCTCTCTCTCTCTCTCTCTCTCTCTCTCTCTCTCTCTCTCAAAATTGCACCTTGTGTATTCTATTATCCCGACTCTAAACAGTAAGACCCGACATAAAGAGGGGCATGCGGCCCACGGGCAGCCAGTGGCCCATTCCTGGTCTATATGGTCTAGTGAAAACCGCTTCCCTGTCATTTGAAAAGTCTACTTTGTAGTTGTTAGTTAGTCTAACTTTCAGTGAACAGAACACTTTTAGGGTGCTACAGAGAACCTACCATAAAGTAGATATTGGACTTTATGATTACATGAAGCAAGGCTGCCTGCAACAGCTCAGTGGCAAATCTCCTGTTATGCAATTCAGCATCTTCAACATCGGCACTTTTAGATAAATCAATCCATTCAAAATGAATTCTATTTTTGCTATGTAGACACAGAAGGGCACAAGAGAAGGACAAACTATCCATGAAATGAAAACAATTTACATAAGGGTTTATTGTGCAAAAGCCTGTGGCAGAGACTTACTGTAACATGCCCTTTTACCTGTCCCAGCTCCGACTACAGTACATGTCCCAGCTCTGACTACAGAATCTGTCCCAGCTCTGACTACAGTACCTGTCCCAGCTCTGACTACAGTACCTGTCCCAGCTCTGACTACTGTACCTGTCCCAGCTCTGACTACAGAACCTGTCCCAGCTCTGACTACAGTACATGTCCCAGCTCTGACTACAGTACCTGTCCCAGCTCTGACTACAGTACCTGTCTCAGCTCTGACTACAGTACCTGTCCCAGCTCTGACTACAGAACCTGTCCCAGCTCTGACTACAGAACCTGTCTCAGCTCTGACTACAGAACCTGTCCCATCTCTGACTACAGTACCTGTCCCAGCTCTGACTACAGTACCTGTCCCAGTTCTGACTACAGAACCTGTCCCAGCTCTGACTACAGTACCTGTCTCAGCTCTGACTACAGTACCTGTCTCAGCTCTGACTACAGTACATGTCCCAGCTCTGACTACAGTACCTGTCTCAGCTCTGACTACAGAACCTGTCCCAGCTCTGACTACAGTACCTGTCCCAGCTCTGACTACAGTACCTGTCCCAGCTCTGACTACAGAACCTGTCCCAGCTCTGACTACAGTACCTGTCTCAGCTCTGACTACAGTACCTGTCTCAGCTCTGACTACAGTACATGTCCCAGCTCTGACTACAGTACCTGTCTCAGCTCTGACTACAGTACCTGTACATACTGTGTTCTCTACTCTACAACCCAGACTGTGTTCTCTACTCTACAACCCAGGCTGTGTTCTCTACTCTACAACCCAGGCTGTGTTCTCTACTCTACAACCCAGACTGTGTTCTCTACTCTACAACCCAGGCTGTGTTCTCTACTCTACAACCCAGGCTGTGTTCTCTACTCTACAACCCAGACTGTGTTCTCTACTCAACAACCCAGGCTGTGTTCTCTACTCTACAACCCAGACTGTGTTCTCTACTCTACAACCCACACTGTGTTCTCTACTCTACAACCCAGGCTGTGTTCTCTACTCTACAACCCAGACTGTGTTCTCTACTCTACAACCCAGGCTGTGTTCTCTACTCTACAACCCAGACTGTGTTCTCTACTCTACAACCCAGGCTGTGTTCTCTACTCTACAACCCAGACTGTGTTCTCTACTCTACAACCCAGGCTGTGTTCTCTAGTCTACAACCGAGGCTGTGTTCTATACTACAGAATTGAAAGAATCCAAGAAATGCACCATCATTGAGTTTGTGTTGTCTGGTAGGACCAGATGGATTCTCCCTGGCATACCTCTCACACACTGAGTGATTGGCCTCATGCAGCTCTGACTTCTGGCACACACACACACACACACACACACACACACACACCACACACACACACACCACACACACACACACCACACACACACACACACACACACTGCAGGGCTTCTTTCCTCTAGAACTGTATAGAAAGCAACACAAGAGCTTGTAGTTGTTAAAGCAACATTCTATAATTGGAATCCTGTTTTGGACTTGGAATTGAATTCTTAATAGCCATTGATTAATGAAGGTTTGAATGTATAAATGTTTTGTGAGCTTAGTTCAACGGTCTTTGCTGTTGTGGATGGTCAGTCCTTGCTGGTTTACCAAAACAAGTGGTTCAATCAAAGAACACTATTTAACCTCACTCATTTGGAAAAATGTCAGTCAAGCATAAACAAGATCTGGAAATAATGACACCTACGGCCTTGGCTCAAGCTGTGAGAAACATCCTTTGATGAATTAGTCATGTTGATATCCACATATGCAGACGTACTATAACAACATGTCAATATGGATGAATTTATCATTTGTCCACAATAGTGAAAATATGAAATGGCACCGGTGGGGCAAAAGACTCCGTCCATGGAGCGGGGCAGATAACCGGGCCAGGACTGGGCACCGGTGTGGCAGGCGACTCCGGCCATGGAGCGTGGCGGACAACTGGTCCTGGAATGGACCTCAGTGGGTTAGGGGACTCAGGCCATTGAGCGGGGCAAATAACCGGGCCAGGACTGGGCACCGGTGTGGCAGGCGACTCCGGCCTGTGGACCGTCACGGAAGGCTCCGGGCTGTGGACCGTCGCGGGAGGCTCCGGGCTGTGGACCGTCGCGGGAGGCTCCGGGCTGTGGACCGTCGCTGGAGGCTCAGGGCTGTCAACCGTCGCTGGAGGCTCCGGGCTGTGGACCGTCGCGGGAGGCTCCGGGCTGTGGACCGTCGCTGGAGGCTCAGGGCTGTCGACCGTCGCTGGAGGCTCCGGGCTGTCGACCGTCGCTGGAGGCTCCGGGCTGTCGACCGTCGCTGGAGGCTCCGGGCTGTCGACCGTCGCTGTAGGCTCCGGGCTGTCGACAGTCGCTGTAGGCTCCGTGCTGTCGACCGTCGCTGGAGGCTCCGTGCTGTTGACCGTCGCTGGAGACTCCGTGCGAGGAGCAGGCATGGGACGTACCGGACTGGGGGAACGCACCACTGGTCTGGTGCGAGGAGCAGCCACGGGCCGTACCGGGCTGGGGGAACGGAAAACACACTTACTTACGATCACGGGACAATAGACAATGAACCACGCCTAAGCAGTGGAACAAACTCATATAAGTAGGATCCCTAATTAGAGACAATGCATAGCAGCTGCCTCTAATTAGGGATCCCACACACACACACACAACACCACACAGAAATAGAACTCTTAGAACTGCCAGACTCTGACCATAGAATTATAGAGAAGCAAGAGCCTGACACTCTACTTGAACAGAGCTATGCTCAAACATGAGGCATCAAAGCCAAAGGAACTGAATAATATTAAGAAATGCTATAGATGGAAGGAAAGTAGTGTAGAGACTGACCAAAGAACTATTGAGCAAAAGCAAATTCAATCCCTTTCTGTAAAAAGTGTTTCACTGCCATAGTGAAGGTGTAAACTTAGCCGTAGAAAGCCTAACAGTGTACACGTATTTGACCTTTTTTTTTCAAGCAGACAACCTGAGACAATTAACAACAATGACAAATGGTTTGATGAAGAATGCAAAAACCTAAGAAAGATTGAGAAACCTGTCCAACCAGAAACATAGAGACCCAGAAAACCTGAGTCTTTGCCTTCACTATGGTGAATCACTAAAACAATACAGAAATACACTACGGAAAAAGAAGGAACAGCACGTCAGAAACCAGCTCATAATGGATAAACCCCTTATATGGAGAAAACCCCTTATATGGAGAAAACCCCTTATATGGAGAAAACCCCTTATATGGATAAACCCCTTATATGGAGAAAACCCCTTATATGGATAAACCCCTTATATGGAGAAAACCCCTTATATGGATAAACCCCTTATATGGAGAAAACCCCTTATATGGATAAACCCCTTATATGGATAAACCCCTTATATGGATAAACCCCTTATATGGATAAACCCCTTATATGGAGAAAACCCCTTATATGGGGAAAACCCCTTATATGGAGAAAACCCCTTATATGGAGAAAACCCCTTATATGGAGAAAACCCTTATATGGATAAACCCCTTATATGGATAAACCCCTTATATGGATAAACCCCTTATATGGATAAACCCCTTATATGGAGAAAACCCCTTATATGGATAAACCCCTTATATGGAGAAAACCCTTATATGGAGAAAACCCTTATATGGAGAAAACCCCTTATATGGATAAACCCCTTATATGGAGAAAACCCTTATATGGAGAAAACCCTTATATGGAGAAAACCCCTTATATGGAGAAAACCCTTATATGGAGAAACCCCTTATATGGAGAAAACCCCTTATATGGAGAAAACCCTTATATGGAGAAAACCCCTTATATGGAGAAAACCCTTATATGGAGAAACCCCTTATATGGAGAAAACCCCTTATATGGATAAACCCCTTATATGGAGAAAACCCCTTATATGGAGAAAACCCCTTATATGGATAAACCCCTTATATGGATAAACCCCTTATATGGATAAACCCCTTATATGGATAAACCCCTTATATGGAGAAAACCCCTTATATGGATAAACCCCTTATATGGATAAACCCCTTATATGGATAAACCCCTTATATGGATAAACCCCTTATATGGATAAACCCCTTATATGGATAAACCCCTTATATGGAGAAAACCCCTTATATGGAGAAAACCCCTTATATGGAGAAAACCCTTATATGGAGAAAACCCCTTATATGGAGAAAACCCCTTATATGGATAAACCCCTTATATGGAGAAAACCCCTTATATGGATAAACCCCTTATATGGAGAAAACCCCTTATATGGAGAAAACCCCTTATATGGATAAACCCCTTATATGGAGAAAACCCCTTATATGGAGAAAACCCCTTATATGGATAAACCCCTTATTTGGAGAAAACCCCTTATATGGATAAACCCCTTATATGGATAAACCCCTTATATGGGGCAATTATGAAAGACTACCAGAACCCACTGGATTCTCTAATTACATTGAATGAACTACAGGACAAAATACAAACCCTCCAACCCAGAAAGGCCTGTGGTGTTGATGGTATCCTCAATGAAATGATAAAATATACAGACCAAACATTTCAATTGGCTATACTTAAACTCTTTAACATCATCCATAGCTCTGGCATCTTCCCCAATATCTGGAACCAAGAACTGATCACCCCAATCCTTGCTTTGGTAATGTAAACATATGTTTCCAATGCCAATAAATCCCTGTGGTTAGTAACAGAGTGGGTGATGGGTGATGTATAAATAGAAAAAGCAACAATTGCCCTCCGTCTCTTAGATATTTTCCACTCTCTCATGACAAATCCAGCAGCGTTGCAGTTCTTGACACACTCAAACTGGTGCGTCTTGTCCATCCACCCTCTGAATGACACACAGAAACAATCCATGTCTCAACTGTCTCAAGGCTTAAAATCCTTCTTTAACCTGTCTCCTCCCCTTCATCTACACTGATGGAAGTGGATTTAACAGGTGACATCAATAAGGGATCATAGTATTCACCTGGATTCACCTGGTCAGTCTATGTCATGGAAAGAGCATAAATATTTTGTACACTCAGTGTATATGTGTGTGTGTGTGTGTGTGTGTGTGTGTGTGTGTGTGTGTGTGTGTGTGTGTGTGTGTGTGTGTGTGTGTGTGTGTGTGTGTGTGTGTGTGTGTGTGTGTGTGTGTGTGTGTGTGTGTGTGTTTGTACAACCCATTAATTCCACATTGTTACAGCGTTAAAACAGAAACAACTCCCAGTGATCTGAGCATTGAGTTTGAGCCCAGTGATCTGAGCATTGAGTTTGAGCCCAGTGATCTGAGCATTGAGTTTGAGCCCAGTGATCTGAGCATTGAGTTTGAGCCCAGTGATCTGAGCATTGAGGTTGAGCCCAGTGCTGTGAGCATTGTGAGTTTGAGCCCAATGCTCTAAGCATTGTGAGTTTGAGCCCAGTGCTCTGAGCAGTGAGTTTGAGCCCAGTGCTCTGATCATTGAGTTTGAGCCCAGTGCTCTGAGCATTTCGAGTTTGAGTCCAGTGCTCTGAGCATTGTGAGTTTGAGCCCAGTGCTCTGAGCACTGTGAGTTTGAGCCCAGTGCTCTGAGCATCGTGAGTTTGAGCCAAATGACCTGAACATTGAGTTTGAGCCCAGTGCTGTCAGCATCGTGAGTTTGAGCCCAGTGTTCTGAGCAGTGTTTGAGCCCAGTGCTCTGAGCAGTGAGTTTGAGCCCAGTGCTCTGAGCAGTGAGTTTTAGCCCAGTGATCTGAACAGTGAGTTTGAGCCCAGTGATCTGAGCAGTGAGTTTGAGCCCAGTGCTGTGAGCATTGTGAGTTGTTAACACAGCACCATGTAGCTATCTGTCCTAGTTTAACACAGCACCATGTAGCTATCTGTCCTAGTTTAACACAGCACCATGTAGTTATCTGTCCTAGTTTAACACAGCACCATGTAGTTATCTGTCCTAGTTTAACACAGCACCATGTAGTTATCTGTCCTAGTTTAACACAGCACCATGTAGTTATCTGTCCTAGTTTAACACAGCACCATGTAGTTATCTGTCCTAGTTTAACACAGCACCATGTAGTTATCTGTCCTAGTTTAACACAGCACCATGTAGCTATCTGTCCTAGCTTAACACAGCACCATGTAGCTATCTGTCCTAGTTTAACACAGCACCATGTAGTTATCTGTCCTAGTTTAACACAGCACCATGTAGCTATCTGTCCTAGTTTAACACAGCACCATGTAGTTATCTGTCCTAGTTTAACACAGCACCATGTAGCTATCTGTCTTAGTTTAACACAGCACCATGTAGTTATCTGTCCTAGTTTAACACAGCACCATGCTACAGAATACAGGTACCTTTAATCAGGGCCCATATGGTCCACAGTGTTGCAGAATACAGGTACCTCTAACCAGGGCCCATATGGTCCACAGTGTTGCAGAATACAGGTACCTTTAACCAGGGCCTATATGGTCCACAGTGCTACAGAATACAGGTGCCACTAACCAGGGCCCATATGGTCCACATTGTTGCAGAATACAGGTACCTCTAACCAGGGCCTATATATTCCACAGTGGTACAGAATACAGGTACCTCTAACCAGGGCCCATATGGTCCACAGTGGTGCAGCATACAGGTACATTTAACCAGGGCCCATATGGTACACAGTGCTACAGAATACAAAGGTATAGTGTATGTACCTCATGGACACCTACCTCTGTGTAAACACACTTACCTCCACCTCACACTGCATCTAAATTCATCTGTCAAGCCCACTAGGAGAGTAAGAAATACTCTCAAGGTAAAATTGTTGGCATCCGGTGGTGATGGTGATGATGATGGGGATGTTGTCTTGAACAGTAAATTGGTGCCATTATACTCTGCTGGGGAAAAACCCAGTAAATGGGATAAGACCATAACAGTAGAGTGCAGAAAAGGAGAGGAGAGAGAAATCAATTACTTTGTTCTGGACATTACAAACCATAAACGCAACACAGCCTACTAGACAGTGAGTTCTAAATAATGATACCCCACAATTGTCTATAAAAACACATCCTTTGAAAAACAAAGATCCTGTGGGGAACAAAGGGAAATAACCTTGTGATAATGGATTGTGGAATGCGTGAAAGTAATGTGCTGTAGGACTATGTTCTTTGAGGCGTGGTTTCCGGGACACAGATTAAGCACTTTCAATGATTCTCTATTGAGAATACAGTCTAGTCTAGGACTAGGCTGAATCTGTGTCTGGGAAACCGCCCCTAAATGTTTAGGGATGACTATAAATATTACTTCCTTATCATAAATTAACAAAAATGTAATAGGACATCTTAGTTGACTTTCAGTTTAGCGTTGATATAATGCACATGTGGTTCATGTCCCAAATGGAACCCTATCCCCTACATAGGCCACTACGTTTTTGCTGAGCCCTGTCAAAAGTAGTGCACTATGTAGGGAATAAGGTGTCATTTGGGATGCAGGCATGGCTTCAGTGGGACACACTCCATGTTGTCATTGAATGAATACAAGATTTGCCTGAGGAAGATAAAAACAAAGCCAGATAACGTTGCTTTTAAATTACTTTGGATTTCCAAATCATTGCAACATATTCACCCCTCAGGATATTCTTCATAGGATTGTTGGTAATGATGGTGTAGAAAGCCTGCTGGTTGCTATAGAAGAGTGGAAATGGGTTTCTATTGAAGGTAGCGTGTGGTTATACAGTCATGTGAAAAAGTAAGTACACTTGGAAAGTTCTCTTTTTTTTGTTGACATATTTGGACAGGTGGATATGTTGTCTTCACTTCAACACTATTGACAGATGAAGGTTACCCAATTTAACTAATCACAAAAAAAGAAAAGAAAAAAAGAAAATGTTATGCAATTAAAATAAACAAAAATGCATTTTCCTTATGGGGAAAAAGTTAGTACACCCCTACCTTTACAATCACATAAAATGGCTAAAATTAGAATTAGGTAACAAAACAAGTGCAAATGATTAGAAAACATTAGAGAGAAACGTAGGAGGGTCCAGCCTTCCATAAAGATAAGAACATTGGTCTGGTTTGGTCTTAACCATATGGGTGTGTGGTAACACATCATTCAAAGATCAAAAGACCTACCTGAGACCCTCCGAAGAAAGATTATTGATGCCCATGAGTCTGGGAGGGGTTACAAATCCATTTCCAAGCAATTTGAAGTACATAATTCAATTTCCAATCAATTTGAAGTACGCCATTCCACTGTCCGACGAAAATTCCAGACCGCTGGCAAACTACCTAGGACAGGTCGTCCCACCAAAGTCAGCCCATGAGCTGACCGAAAGATGGTCATAGAAGTCTCTAAGAACCCCAGGGTAACATCAAGGGATCTACAGGCCTCTCTTGCCACAATCAATGTCGAATTGCATTGGTACACTGTCAGAAAGAGACTGCACAAACTTGGCCTACATGGGAGGTCAGGAAGGAAGAAGCCTCTAATATCAAGACACAACTGACTTGCCAGACAACACCTGGGTAAAGTTATGTGTTGATATTCTTTTTTGACTGTATATCCTATACATAATGGAGAATCACAACAAGGCTGTCTCTAGAATCACATATGTTGTACTCAGTATGGTACCATACATATCATTCTGTATGTAGATTTCTGTAAGAAAACATACCATAAGGATATCAGGAATCAAGCCAGAGAGATTGAAGCCAGACGTACATAGTGTACCCACACGTCTTTGAATTGCTATTGTAGAGAATCACAACCTTGGTCTGCAGTCAAGTACATGAAGGGGCCCTTCTCTGCTATGCATCTTCACAGATCCAAACATCCCTACGGGTTGTGCTACTACTTTATTCATGTTACAGTTCTGTGAGATGAGCATCAAGGAAAATAAGAAGAGGCAGGAAGCACTGAAGGAAGAAGATCTCTGCTATGCAGGAAGCGCTGAAGGAAGAAGATCTCTGCTAGGCAGGAAGCACTGAAGGAAGAAGATCTCTGCTAGGCAGGAATCACTGAAGGAAGAAGATCTCTGCTAGGCAGGAATCACTGAAGGAAGAAGATCTCTGCTATGCAGGAAGCGCTGAAGGAAGAAGATCTCTGCTAGGCAGGAAGCACTGAAGGAAGAAGATCTCTGCTAGGCAGGAATCACTGAAGGAAGAAGATCTCTGCTAGGCAGGAATCACTGAAGGAAGAAGATCTCTGCTATGCAGGAAGCGCTGAAGGAAGAAGATCTCTGCTAGGCAGGAAGCACTGAAGGGAAGCTTTACAAAGAGCTCTGTCATAATGTGGTAACTAGTGGTGGGGTTAGAGGGTCTGTTGATGGGATAAAGAGAGGCATAGCAGCTAAATATCAGCTCTCTGTAGGGAACCAAGCTGTCACACAGATCTCTATGATCTAACCCAGGTTCTGCTCTCTGTAGGGAACCAAGCTGTCACACAGATCTCTATGATCTAACCCAGGTTCTGCTCTCTGTAGGGAACCAAGCTGTCACACAGATCTCTATGATCTAACCCAGGTTCTCCTCTCTGTAGGGAACCAAGCTGTCACACAGATCTCTATGATCTAACCCAGGCTCTGCTCTGAACTGTTTGCTGCTTAAAGTACAACCACTTTGGAAATGGATTACAATTATACATTTGTATTTGTGTCTCATTTCAGTGGAATTACAATACAAATCTTTTTATTTTATCAGAGAAACCAGGTAGAGGGATTCTCTAGTGCCACAACCCTATTTAAAAGTAATTGATCACAATTAAGCAGGCAAGGCTACCAAGGCTCCCCCGGGAGTTGAGTGAGATCTCTGTGAGCACAGGAGGGCAGAAGCCACCTTTGATAAGAGGCTTACGCTGAATGAATTTATTGTGCTTAGTAGTGCTTAGGTATTCGGAAGAAAGACCAAAGTGTTTTTCTCTGAAGTGTTTGTTAGGTGTTAAGGCTGTGTTCAAATATGTTTAAAATGTAGATATCTTTGTTAGAAGGAATACTATATTTCCCTTGACAGAGTGATGCTGAATGTAAAAAATGTCTCAACTTACTCCCTTACATGCAAGACTTAAGTGAAATTGCATACTGTATTTCTTAGCGAGAGCTCCCATCAGGTATCCTTGACTCAAGCCTTAGAGAGAGCTCCCATCAGGAATGCTTGACTCATGCCTCGTAGAGAGATCTCATCAGGTATGCTTGCCTCAAGCCTTGGAGATAGGAAGGAACCCTCATCATTCCAAATTGAGCTACATAAACTTAATTTCTGCGTGAAGACACAAATTATATTGTGCCTGTGGCAAGACAGAACTAAAGGTCCTGTTGAATCAAAACACTAACCATATAATATCTATCTATCTATCTATCTATCTATCTATCTATCTATCTATCTATCTATCTATCTATCTATCTATCTATCTATCTATCTATCTATCTATCTATCTATCTATCTATCTATCTATCTATCTATCTATCTATCTATCTATCTATCTATCTATCTATCTATCTATCTATCTATCTATCTATCTATCTATCTATCTATCTATCTATCTATCTATCTATCTATCTATCTATCTAAACAGGTCAACATCCACAAGGCCACGGGGCCAGACGGATTACCTGTACTTCAAGCATGCGCTGACCAACTGGCAAGTTTCTTCACTGACATTTTCAACATGTCCCTGATTGAGTCTGTAATAACAACATGTTTCAAGCAGACCACCATAGTCCCATTGCCCAAGAACACTAAGGTAACCTGCCTAAATGACTACAGATCCGTAGCACTCACGTCTGTAGCCATGAAGTGCTTTGAAAGGCTGGTCATGGCTCACATTAACACCATTATCCCAGAATCCCTAGATCCACTCCAATTTGCATATCGCTCAAACAGATCCACAGATGATGCAATCTCTATTGAACTCCACACTGCCCTTTCCCACCTGGACAAAAGGAACACCTACGTGAGAATGCTATTCATTGACTACAGCTCAGTGTTCAACACCATAGTGCCCTCAAAGCTCATCACTAAGCTCAGGACCCTGGGACTGAACACCTCCCTCTGAAACTGGATCCTGGACTTCCTGACAGGCCGTCTTTATTAACTTTATTTAACCAGGTAGGCCAGTTGAGAACAAGTTCTCATTTACAAGATTAGGAAGGTAACTCTTTTCTCAGTCATACCAGCACATAACTATTATTATTTTCACTAAACTAGACGTAGGCCTACTGTGAGGAGGACAAAACTCGGTCTAGGTCTACTATGAGGAGGACAAAACTCGGTCTAGGCCTACTGTGAGGAGGACCAACGTATACAATATTCCAAAGACGCCGTTGTAAAATCAGGCACTCTAATGCAATTTAAGTAGTTTCTAAGAAATATGCAACTTTACTATTGGGACGGATTATGGAAGTTTACTTTTCACGGATGTGTGAAATGAATGACCAAGGTGCAGCACTATTGAAGTTCGGCATACTATTTTTATTACATGAACTGGGAAAACAATAAACAGAGCTCGCTCGCGTGCCTGCGTGGCTGCGTGCGTGCGTGCGTGCGTGCGTGCAAGCTCGAAATGTAACTGACACAAAACAATGATCCACAACACAGGTGGACAAAGGAACACAATAAATTGGATCCCAATTAGACACAACTCACTACAGCTGCCTCTAACTGGGGACCATAGAGTCTGCTAGACAACCTAACCAGACTACTAAACCTGTCAGTCCTAGAAATGCCTATGGGCTATTCTAAACCTAACCCTGACATTACTATTGGGGGAAAGATTATGGAAGTTTTCTATTGGAAGAATGGTTATGGAAGTTTACTATTGGGGGAAGGATTATGGAAGTTTTCTATTGGAAGAATGGTTATGGAAGTTTACTATTGGGGGAATGATTATGGAAGTTTTCTATTGGAAGAATGGTTATGGAAGTTTACTATTGGGGGAAGGATTATGGAAGTTTTCTATTGGAAGAATGGTTATGGAAGTTTACTATTGGGGGAAGGATTATGGAAGTTTTCTATTGGAAGAATGGTTATGGAAGTTTACTATTGGGGGAAGGATTATGGAAGTTTTCTATTGGAAGAATGGTTATGGAAGTTTACTATTGGGGGAAGGATTATGGAAGTTTTCTATTGGAAGAATGGTTATGGAAGTTTACTATTGGGCAAAGGATTATCAATTCCTGGCACCTAGTTCATAAGTAATATTTTAAATATGTTCAGCCACAAAACTCTGCTTTCTCTACAGTTTGGAGAAGTTCTTCCACCATTAAAGGGAACATCTGCAGTTGCTACATCCATGTTTTTACTCTTCTGAATTAATGATATGTACACATTGATTTTTGAGGAATGTAACATATAAATGCCTCATGAGCTTAGTTCAACTGTTGTACCCCATCAGAACCCAGAATATAACTTATAGTTCAACTGTCATAACCCCATCAGAACCCAGAATATAACTTATAGTTCAACTGTTGTACCCCATCAGAACCCAGAATATAACTTATAGTTCAACTGTTGTACCCCATCAGAACCCAGAATATAACTTATAGTTCAACTGTCATAACCCCATCAGAACCCAGAATATAACTTATAGTTCAACTGTCATAACCCCATCAGAACCCAGAATATAACTTATAGTTCAACTGTTGTACCCCATCAGAACCCAGAATATAACTTATAGTTCAACTGTTGTACCCCATCAGAACCCAGAATATAACTTATAGTTCAACTGTCATAACCCCATCAGAACCCAGAATATAACTTATAGTTTAACTGTTGTACCCCATCAGAACCCAGAATATAACTTATAGTTCAACTGTCATAACCCCATCAGAACCCAGAATATAACTTATAGTTCAACTGTCGTACCCCATCAGAACCCAGAATATAACTTATAGTTCAACTGTTGTACCCCATCAGAACCCAGAATATAATTTATAGTTCAACTGTCATAACCCCATCAGAACCCAGAATATAACTTATAGTTCAACTGTCGTACCCCATCAGAACCCAGAATATAACTTATAGTTCAACTGTCATAACCCCATCAGAACCCAGAATATAACATATAGTTCAACTGTTGTACCCCATCAGAACCCAGAATATAATTTATAGTTCAACTGTTGTACCCCATCAGAACCCAGAATATAACTTATAGTTCAACTGTCATAACCCCATCAGAACCCAGAATATAACTTATATTTCAACTGTTGTACCCCATCAGAACCCAGAATATAACTTATAGTTCAACTGTTGTACCCCATCAGAACCCAGAATATAACTTATAGTTCAACTGTCATAACCCCATCAGAACCCAGAATATAACTTATAGTTCAACTGTCATAACCCCATCAGAACCCAGAATATAACTTATAGTTCAACTGTTGTACCCCATCAGAACCCAGAATATAACTTATAGTTCAACTGTTGTACCCCATCAGAACCCAGAATATAACTTATAGTTCAACTGTCGTACCCCATCAGAACCCAGAATATAACTTATAGTTCAACTGTTGTACCCCATCAGAACCCAGAATATAACTTATAGTTCAACTGTCATAACCCCATCAGAACCCAGAATATAACTTATAGTTCAACTGTCATAACCCCATCAGAACCCAGAATATAACTTATAGTTCAACTGTCGTACCCCATCAGAACCCAGAATATAACTTATAGTTCAACTGTTGTACCCCATCAGAACCCAGAATATAACTTATAGTTCAACTGTTGTACCCCATCAGAACCCTGAATATAACTTATAGTTCAACTGTCGTACCCCATCAGAACCCAGAATATAACTTATAGTTCAACTGTTGTACCCCATCAGAACCCAGAATATAACTTATAGTTCAACTGTCATAACCCCATCAGAACCCAGAATATAACTTATAGTTCAACTGTCATAACCCCATCAGAACCCAGAATATAACTTATAGTTCAACTGTCATAACCCCATCAGAACCCAGAATATAACTTATAGTTCAACTGTCATAACCCCATCAGAACCCAGAATATAACATATAGTTCAACTGTTGTAACCCATCAGAACCCAGAATATAACTTATAGTTCAACTGTTGTACCCCATCAGAACCCAGAATATAACTTATAGTTCAACTGTCATAACCCCATCAGAACCCAGAATATAACTTATAGTTCAACTGTCATAACCCCATCAGAACCCAGAATATAACTTATAGTTCAACTGTCATAACCCCATCAGAACCCAGAATATAACTTATAGTTCAACTGTCATAACCCCATCAGAACCCAGAATATAACATATAGTTCAACTGTTGTACCCCATCAGAACCCAGAATATAACTTATAGTTCAACTGTTGTACCCCATCAGAACCCAGAATATAACTTATAGTTCAACTGTCATAACCCCATCAGAACCCAGAATATAACTTATAGTTCAACTGTCATAACCCCATCAGAACCCAGAATATAACTTATAGTTCAACTGTCATAACCCCATCAGAACCCAGAATATAACATATAGTTCAACTGTTGTACCCCATCAGAACCCAGAATATAACTTATAGTTCAACTGTTGTACCCCATCAGAACCCAGAATATAACTTATAGTTCAACTGTCATAACCCCATCAGAACCCAGAATATAACTTATAGTTCAACTGTCATAACCCCATCAGAACCCAGAATATAACTTATAGTTCAACTGTCATAACCCCATCAGCACCCAGAATATAACATATAGTTCAACTGTTGTACCCCATCAGAACCCAGAATATAACTTATAGTTCAACTGTTGTACCCCATCAGAACCCAGAATATAACTTATAGTTCAACTGTCATAACCCCATCAGAACCCAGAATATAACTTATAGTTCAACTGTCATAACCCCATCAGAACCCAGAATATAACTTATAGTTCAACTGTCATAACCCCATCAGAACCCAGAATATAACATATAGTTCAACTGTTGTACCCCATCAGAACCCAGAATATAACTTATAGTTCAACTGTCATAACCCCATCAGAACCCAGAATATAACATATAGTTCAACTGTTGTACCCCATCAGAACCCAGAATATAACTTATAGTTCAACTGTCATAACCCCATCAGAACCCAGAATATAACATATAGTTCAACTGTTGTACCCCATCAGAACCCAGAATATAACTTATAGTTCAACTGTTGTACCCCATCAGAACCCAGAATATAACTTATAGTTCAACTGTTGTACCCCATCAGAACCCAGAATATAACTTATAGTTCAACTGTCATAACCCCATCAGAACCCAGAATATAACTTATAGTTCAACTGTCATAACCCCATCAGAACCCAGAATATAAGTTATAGTTCAACTGTCATAACCCCATCAGCACCCAGAATATAACATATAGTTCAACTGTTGTACCCCATCAGAACCCAGAATATAACTTATAGTTCAACTGTTGTACCCCATCAGAACCCAGAATATAACTTATAGTTCAACTGTCATAACCCCATCAGAACCCAGAATATAACTTATAGTTCAACTGTCATAACCCCATCAGAACCCAGAATATAACTTATAGTTCAACTGTCATAACCCCATCAGAACCCAGAATATAACATATAGTTCAACTGTTGTACCCCATCAGAACCCAGAATATAACTTATAGTTCAACTGTCATAACCCCATCAGAACCCAGAATATAACTTATAGTTCAACTGTTGTACCCCATCAGAACCCAGAATATAACTTATAGTTCAACTGTTGTACCCCATCAGAACCCAGAATATAACTTATAGTTCAACTGTCATAACCCCATCAGAACCCAGAATATAACATATAGTTCAACTGTTGTACCCCATTAGAACCCAGAATATAACTTATAGTTCAACTGTTGTACCCCATCAGAACCCAGAATATAACTTATAGTTCAACTGTCATAACCCCATCAGAACCCAGAATATAACTTATAGTTCAACTGTCATAACCCCATCAGAACCCAGAATATAACTTATAGTTCAACTGTTGTACCCCATCAGAACCCAGAATATAACATATAGTTCAACTGTTGTACCCCATCAGAACCCAGAATATAACTTATAGTTCAACTGTTGTACCCCATCAGAACCCAGAATATAACTTATAGTTCAACTGTCATAACCCCATCAGAACCCAGAATATAACTTATAGTTCAACTGTTGTACCCCATCAGAACCCAGAATATAACTTATAGTTCAACTGTTGTACCCCATCAGAACCCAGAGTATAACTTATAGTTCAACTGTCGTACCCCATCAGAACCCAGAATATAACTTATAGTTCAACTGTCATAACCCCATCAGAACCCAGAATATAACTTATAGTTCAACTGTCATAACCCCATCAGAACCCAGAATATAACTTATAGTTCAACTGTCATAACCCCATCAGCACCCAGAATATAACATATAGTTCAACTGTTGTACCCCATCAGAACCCAGAATATAACTTATAGTTCAACTGTTGTACCCCATCAGAACCCAGAATATAACTTATAGTTCAACTGTCATAACCCCATCAGAACCCAGAATATAACTTATAGTTCAACTGTCATAACCCCATCAGAACCCAGAATATAACTTATAGTTCAACTGTCATAACCCCATCAGAACCCAGAATATAACATATAGTTCAACTGTTGTACCCCATCAGAACCCAGAATATAACTTATAGTTCAACTGTCATAACCCCATCAGAACCCAGAATATAACATATAGTTCAACTGTTGTACCCCATCAGAACCCAGAATATAACTTATAGTTCAACTGTCATAACCCCATCAGAACCCAGAATATAACATATAGTTCAACTGTTGTACCCCATCAGAACCCAGAATATAACTTATAGTTCAACTGTTGTACCCCATCAGAACCCAGAATATAACTTATAGTTCAACTGTCGTACCCCATCAGAACCCAGAATATAACTTATAGTTCAACTGTCATAACCCCATCAGAACCCAGAATATAACTTATAGTTCAACTGTCATAACCCCATCAGAACCCAGAATATAACTTATAGTTCAACTGTTGTACCCCATCAGAACCCAGAATATAACATATAGTTCAACTGTTGTACCCCATCAGAACCCAGAATATAACTTATAGTTCAACTGTTGTACCCCATCAGAACCCAGAATATAACTTATAGTTCAACTGTCATAACCCCATCAGAACCCAGAATATAACTTATAGTTCAACTGTTGTACCCCATCAGAACCCAGAATATAACTTATAGTTCAACTGTTGTACCCCATCAGAACCCAGAATATAACTTATAGTTCAACTGTCGTACCCCATCAGAACCCAGAATATAACTTATAGTTCAACTGTCATAACCCCATTGAAACCCAGAATATAACTTATAGTTCAACTGTCATAACCCCATCAGAACCCAGAATATAACTTATAGTTCAACTGTCATAACCCCATCAGCACCCAGAATATAACATATAGTTCAACTGTTGTACCCCATCAGAACCCAGAATATAACTTATAGTTCAACTGTTGTACCCCATCAGAACCCAGAATATAACTTATAGTTCAACTGTCATAACCCCATCAGAACCCAGAATATAACTTATAGTTCAACTGTCATAACCCCATCAGAACCCAGAATATAACTTATAGTTCAACTGTCATAACCCCATCAGAACCCAGAATATAACATATAGTTCAACTGTTGTACCCCATCAGAACCCAGAATATAACTTATAGTTCAACTGTCATAACCCCATCAGAACCCAGAATATAACATATAGTTCAACTGTTGTACCCCATCAGAACCCAGAATATAACTTATAGTTCAACTGTCATAACCCCATCAGAACCCAGAATATAACATATAGTTCAACTGTTGTACCCCATCAGAACCCAGAATATAACTTATAGTTCAACTGTTGTACCCCATCAGAACCCAGAATATAACTTATAGTTCAACTGTCGTACCCCATCAGAACCCAGAATATAACTTATAGTTCAACTGTCATAACCCCATCAGAACCCAGAATATAACTTATAGTTCAACTGTCATAACCCCATCAGAACCCAGAATATAACTTATAGTTCAACTGTCATAACCCCATCAGAACCCAGAATATAACATATAGTTCAACTGTTGTACCCCATCAGAACCCAGAATATAACTTATAGTTCAACTGTTGTACCCCATCAGAACCCAGAATATAACTTATAGTTCAACTGTCATAACCCCATCAGAACCCAGAATATAACATATAGTTCAACTGTTGTACCCCATCAGAACCCAGAATATAACTTATAGTTCAACTGTCATAACCCCATCAGAACCCAGAATATAACATATAGTTCAACTGTTGTACCCCATCAGAACCCAGAATATAACTTATAGTTCAACTGTTGTACCCCATCAGAACCCAGAATATAACTTATAGTTCAACTGTCATAACCCCATCAGAACCCAGAATATAACATATAGTTCAACTGTTGTACCCCATCAGAACCCAGAATATAACTTATAGTTCAACTGTTGTACCCCATCAGAACCCAGAATATAACTTATAGTTCAACTGTCATAACCCCATCAGAACCCAGAATATAACTTATAGTTCAACTGTCATAACCCCATCAGAACCCAGAATATAACTTATAGTTGAACTGTCATAACCCCATCAGAACCCAGAATATAACATATAGTTCAACTGTTGTACCCCATCAGAACCCAGAATATAACTTATAGTTCAACTGTTGTACCCCATCAGAACCCAGAATATAACTTATAGTTCAACTGTCATAACCCCATCAGAACCCAGAATATAACTTATAGTTCAACTGTCATAACCCCATCAGAACCCAGAATATAACTTATAGTTCAACTGTCATAACCCCATCAGAACCCAGAATATAACATATAGTTCAACTGTTGTACCCCATCAGAACCCAGAATATAACTTATAGTTCAACTGTCATAACCCCATCAGAACCCAGAATATAACTTATAGTTCAACTGTCATAACCCCATCAGAACCCAGAATATAACTTATAGTTCAACTGTTGTACCCCATCAGAACCCAGAATATAACTTATAGTTCAACTGTTGTACCCCATCAGAACCCAGAATATAACTCATAGTTCAACTGTCATAACCCCATCAGAACCCAGAATATAACTTATAGTTCAACTGTCATAACCCCATCAGAACCCAGAATATAACTTATAGTTCAACTGTCATAACCCCATCAGAACCCAGAATATAACATATAGTTCAACTGTTGTACCCCATCAGAACCCAGAATATAACTTATAGTTCAACTGTTGTACCCCATCAGAACCCAGAATATAACTTATAGTTCAACTGTCATAACCCCATCAGAACCCAGAATATAACTTATAGTTCAACTGTCATAACCCCATCAGAACCCAGAATATAACTTATAGTTCAACTGTCATAACCCCATCAGAACCCAGAATATAACATATAGTTCAACTGTTGTACCCCATCAGAACCCAGAATATAACTTATAGTTCAACTGTCATAACCCCATCAGAACCCAGAATATAACTTATAGTTCAACTGTCATAACCCCATCAGAACCCAGAATATAACGTATAGTTCAACTGTTGTACCCCATCAGAACCCAGAATATAACTTATAGTTCAACTGTCATAACCCCATCAGAACCCAGAATATAACTTATAGTTCAACTGTCATAACCCCATCAGAACCCAGAATATAACTTATAGTTCAACTGTCATAACCCCATCAGAACCCAGAATATAACTTATAGTTCAACTGTCGTACCCCATCAGAACCCAGAATATAACTTATAGTTCAACTGTCGTACCCCATCAGAACCCAGAATATAACGTATAGTTCAACTGTCGTACCCCATCAGAACCCACAATATAACTTATAGTTCAACTGTCATAACCCCATCAGAACCCAGAATATAACTTATAGTTCAACTGTCATAACCCCATCAGAACCCAGAATATAACGTATAGTTCAACTGTCATAACCCCATCAGAACCCAGAATATAACTTATAGTTCAACTGTCATAACCCCATCAGAACCCAGAATATAACTTATAGTTCAACTGTCGTACCCCATCAGAACCCAGAATATAACGTATAGTTCAACTGTCGTACCCCATCAGAACCCAGAATATAACTTATAGTTCAACTGTCGTACCCCATCAGAACCCAGAATATAACGTATAGTTCAACTGTCGTACCCCATCAGAACCCAGAATATAACTTATAGTTCAACTGTCATAACCCCATCAGAACCCAGAATATAACATATAGTTCAACTGTTGTACCCCATCAGAACCCAGAATATAACTTATAGTTCAACTGTTGTACCCCATCAGAACCCAGAATATAACTTATAGTTCAACTGTCATAACCCCATCAGAACCCAGAATATAACGTATAGTTCAACTGTTGTACCCCATCAGAACCCAGAATATAACTTATAGTTCAACTGTCATAACCCCATCAGAACCCAGAATATAACTTATAGTTCAACTGTCATAACCCCATCAGAACCCAGAATATAACTTATAGTTCAACTGTCATAACCCCATCAGAACCCAGAATATAACTTATAGTTCAACTGTCGTACCCCATCAGAACCCAGAATATAACTTATAGTTCAACTGTCGTACCCCATCAGAACCCAGAATATAACGTATAGTTCAACTGTCGTACCCCATCAGAACCCACAATATAACTTATAGTTCAACTGTCATAACCCCATCAGAACCCAGAATATAACTTATAGTTCAACTGTCATAACCCCATCAGAACCCAGAATATAACGTATAGTTCAACTGTCATAACCCCATCAGAACCCAGAATATAACTTATAGTTCAACTGTCATAACCCCATCAGAACCCAGAATATAACTTATAGTTCAACTGTCGTACCCCATCAGAACCCAGAATATAACGTATAGTTCAACTGTCGTACCCCATCAGAACCCAGAATATAACTTATAGTTCAACTGTCGTACCCCATCAGAACCCAGAATATAACGTATAGTTCAACTGTCGTACCCCATCAGAACCCAGAATATAACTTATAGTTCAAGTGTCGTACCCCATCAGAACCCAGAATATAAGCTTGTTTTACACTCTGTATATAGATTTTCTATTGTGTTTTTGACTATGTTTTGTTTATTGTGTAACTCTGTGTTGTTTTTGTCGCACTGCTTTGCTTTGTCTTGGCCAGGTCGCAGTTGCAAATGAGAACTTGTTCTCAACTGACCTACCTGGTTAAATAAAGGTGAAATAAAAAATTAAATACAACTCCAATGTTTGTAAATAAGGTAAACATAAACAAATGCTATAGAGACTTAAAATATGGCTAAAATGATAATGTTGATATCATGGATGGTCTGTCCTTGTATCCATATCTCTGTCTAATTTGAGAGTGGATCCATTTCTCCAGCCCCATCCCTCAGCACTTTACCCAAACAGGAATGGGGAAAATACTTAGTTATTGATTCAACTGCGGATTACCCCTTTAAGAGACTGCCAGAGTGGATAACTTTCATCTGAGAGGCCTTCAAAGCCTCCAAACACTTCTTAGAAAGCAACAACACTGAGTCAATAGTGACAAGCTCCTTCAGGAGAGCGGCCTGTTATAACACTGTACATCCTTATAGATCTCCTGAAAGATAAAATAATTAATCAATGCAGGATGGAAGTACAGTATACAGTATTGTACAAACATAGATGGTAGGAGGCTTACAAGTCCTCCCAATATGGATATCCGTATTGTGATCTATTGGGAGGTTAGCTTCCCACATTAAGTTGGATGAATTTTGTCCCATTCCTTTGACAGAACTAGTGTAACTGAGTCAGGTTTGTAGGCCTCCTTGCTCGCACACACATTTTCTATAGGATTGAGGTCAGGGCTTTGTGATCGCCACTCCAATACCTTGACTTTGTTGTCCTTAAGCCATTTTGCCACAACTTTGGAAGTATGCTTGGGGTCATTGTCCATTTGGAAGACCCATTTGCGTCCAATCTTTAACTTCCTGACCGATGTCTTGAGATGTTGCTTCAATATATCCACATAATTTTCCTTCCTCATGAAGCCATCTATTTTGTGAAGTGCACCAGTCCCTCCTGCAGCATGTATCTATAGGGTATTGTCATAATGTTACCTCACCAACATAGCAGGTATCTATAGGGTAATGTCATAATGTTACCTCACCAACATAGCTGGTATCTATAAGGTAATGTCATAATGTTACCACACCAACATAGCTGGTATCTATAAGGTAATGTCATAATGTTACCTCACCAACATAGCTGGTATCTATAGGGTAATGTCATAATTTTATCTCACCAACATAGCTGGTATCTATAGGGTAATGTCATAATGTTACCGCACCAACATAGCTGGTATCTATAGGGTAATGTCATAATGTTACCTCACCAACATAGCAGGTATCTATAGGGTAATGTCATAATGTTACCTCACCAACATAGCTGGTATCTATAAGGTAATGTCATAATGTTACCACACCAACATAGCTGGTATCTATAAGGTAATGTCATAATGTTACCTCACCAACATAGCTGGTATCTATAGGGTAATGTCATAATTTTATCTCACCAACATAGCTGGTATCTATAGGGTAATGTCATAATGTTACCTCACCAACATAGCTGGTATCTATAGGGTAATGTCATAATGTTACCTCACCAACATAGCTGGTATCTATAGGGTAATGTCATAATGTTACCGCACCAACATAGCTGGTATCTATAGGGTAATGTCATAATGTTACCTCACCAACATAGCAGGTATCTATAGGGTAATGTCATAATGTTACCTCACCAACATAGCTGGTATCTATAAGGTAATGTCATAATGTTACCACACCAACATAGCTGGTATCTATAAGGTAATGTCATAATGTTACCTCACCAACATAGCTGGTATCTATAAGGTAATGTCATAATGTTACCTCACCAACATAGCTGGTATCTATAAGGTAATGTCATAATGTTACCTCACCAACATAGCAGGTATCTATAAGGTAATGTCATAATGTTACCTCACCAACATAGCTGGTATCTATAGGGTAATGTCATAATGTTACCTCACCAACATAGCTGGTATCTATAGGGTATTGTCATAATGTTACCGCACCAACATAGCTGGTATCTATAAGGTAATGTCATAATGTTACCACACCAACATAGCTGGTATCTATAAGGTAATGTCATAATGTTACCTCACCAACATAGCTGGTATCTATAGGGTAATGTCATAATTTTATCTCATCAACATGGCTGGTATCTATAAGGTAATGTCATAATGTTACCGCACCAACATAGCAGGTATCTATAAGGTAATGTCATAATGTTACCTCACCAACATAGCAGGTATCTATAGGGTAATGTCATAATGTTACCGCACCAACATAGCTGGTATCTATAAGGTAATGTCATAATGTTACCGCACCAACATAGCTGGTATCTATAGGGTAATGTCATAATGTTACCTCACCAACATAGCTGGTATCTATAGGGTAATGTCATAATGTTACCTCACCAACATAGCAGGTATCTATAGGGTAATGTCATAATGTTACCTCACCAACATAGCTGGTATCTATAGGGTAATGTCATAATGTTACCTCACCAACATAGCAGGTATCTATAGGGTAATGTCATAATGTTACCTCACCAACATAGCTGGTATCTATAAGGTAATGTCATAATGTTACCTCACCAACATAGCTGGTATCTATAGGGTAATGTCATAATGTTACCTCACCAACATAGCAGGTATCTATAGGGTAATGTCATAATGTTACCTCACCAACATAGCAGGTATCTATAGGGTAATGTCATAATGTTACCTCACCAACATAGCAGGTATCTATAGGGTAATGTCATAATGTTACCTCACCAACATAGCAGGTATCTATAGGGTAATGTCATAATGTTACCTCACCAACATAGCTGGTATCTATAAGGTAATGTCATAATGTTACCTCACCAACATAGCTGGTATCTATAAGGTAATGTCATAATGTTACCTCACCAACATAGCAGGTATCTATAGGGTAATGTCATAATGTTACCTCACCAACATAGCTGGTATCTATAAGGTAATGTCATAATGTTACCTCACCAACATAGCAGGTATCTATAGGGTAATGTCATAATGTTACCTCACCAACATAGCTGGTATCTATAGGGTATTGTCATAATGTTACCGCACCAACATAGCAGGTATCTATAAGGTAATGTCATAATGTTACCTCACCAACATAGCAGGTATCTATAGGGTAATGTCATAATGTTACCGCACCAACATAGCAGGTATCTATAAGGTAATGTCATAATGTTACCTCACCAACATAGCTGGTATCTATAAGGTAATGTCATAATGTTACCTCACCAACATAGCAGGTATCTATAAGGTAATGTCATAATGTTACCTCACCAACATAGCTGGTATCTATAGGGTAATGTCATAATGTTACCGCACCAACATAGCAGGTATCTATAGGGTAATGTCATAATGTTACCTCACCAACATAGCTGGTATCTATAGGGTAATGTCATAATTTTATCTCATCAACATGGCTGGTATCTATAGGGTAATGTCATAATGTTACCTCACCAACATAGCTGGTATCTATAGGGTAATGTCATAATTTTATCTCATCAACATGGCTGGTATCTATAGGGTAATGTCATAATGTTACCTCACCAACATAGCTGGTACAGTATTCACAGTGCCTTCAGAAAGTATTCAGACCCCTTGACTTTCCACATTTTACGTTACAGCCATATTCTAAAATTGATTAAATCATTTTCCCTTTTAGAAAAATGTGCTAATTTCTAAAAAATATATCACATTTACATAAGTATTCAGACCCTTTACTCAGTACTTTGTTGAAGCACCTTTGGCAGCGATTACAGCCTTGAGTCTTCTTGGGTATGACTCTACAAGCTTGGAACACCTGTATTTGGGGAGTTTCTCCCATTCTTCTCTTCAGATCCTCTCAAGCTCTGTCAGGTTGGATGGGGAGCGTTGATTTAAAGAAAACGATATCTATACTTTCTTTCTTTCTGTGGCTGCTGCTATAGTGAAATATATATCAGGGTTCTCCTGGGTAAGCATGCAGGAAGCTCGAGCACACACACACACACACACACACACACACACACACACAAACACGTAATATGGATGAAAACACCTTATTTCCTACTTGGATGACAGACATACTGTAGCAGCTAAGAGTTTGGATGCAACCGTGTGTTTGATCATCACTTTTTAATACTAGGTGGAAGTGTCACGAATTGGGGTTTGGAGAGACCAAGACGCAGCGCAGGGATAGTAGTTCGACATTTTCCTTTTATTATATACTATGTAATAAATACTTCAAATGAACGAACTAACCAAACACAAAACAAACACGCTAGACAAAACGTCACGTTCACCGAAAACAAACACGAATGAACGGACGTAAAACAAAGCACACTTATCTTCACCGTGACTGCGACATACATCGATAAACAACCCACACCCGCGTGAGGGACCGACTCAACATATATTGGATCCCTAATTAGAGACAACGGGTAGCAGCTGCCTCTAATTAGAGATCCACCCAAAACCCACAAAGAAACAGAAAATAACGACACTGTCAGACTCTGACCCTAGCTACATAGAGAAGCCTCTTGCTTCTCTATGGCCAGAGCCTGACAGTACCCCCCCCCCCCCCAAGGCGCGGACTCCCGGACGCCTAAACAAAAAAAAAAACACACAAAACACGGGGGGGTAAATGGGAGGGAAAACTAGTCCATCGGGGGCGGCTCCGGCTCCGGCGCTGTGGACAGTTTTGTCCCGTGCCCCTTCCTTATCACCGGTCCCGGGCTGTGGACCGGTGTGGCAAAAGGCTCCGGCCATGGAGCGGGGAAACCAACCGGGCCCGGACTGGGCACCGGTGGGGTGAACGGCTCCGGCCATGGAGCGGGGAAAGCCACCGGGCCCGGACTGGGCACCGGTGGGGTAAACGGCTCCGGCCATGGAGCGGGGAAAACAACCGGGCCCGGACTGGGCACCGGTGGGGCAAACGACTCCGGCCATGGAGCGGGGAAAACAACCGGGCCCGGACTGGGCACCGGTGGGGCAAACGACTCCGCCCATGGAGCGGGGAAAACAACCGGGCCCGGACTGGGCACCGGTGGGGTAAACGGCTCCGGCCATGGAGCGGGGAAAACAACCGGGCCCGGACTGGGCCCCGGTGGGACAAACTGCTCCGGCCATGGAGCTGGGAAAACCGCCGGACCCGGACTGGGTACCGGCGGAGCGGACTGCTCTGGCACTGAGGCGGAGCAGGCGGCTGGACCCGGACTGGGTACCGGCGGAGCGGACTGCTCTGGCACTGAGGCGGAGCCGACGGCTGCACCCGGATTGGGTACCGGCGGAGCGGACTGCTCTGGCTCAAGAGCGGAGCAGACGGCTGGAGGTTCGGGGACGCTGACCTTCGCTGGAGGTGCAGGGACGCTGACCTTCGCCGGAGGGGCAGGGACGCTGACCTTCGCCGGAGGGGCAGGGACGCTGACCTTCGCCGGAGGTGCAGGGACGCTGACCTTCGCCGGAGGTGCAGGGACGCTGACCTTCGCCGGCGGTGGCGGGACGCTGACCTTCGCCGGAGGTGGCGGGACGCTGACCTTCGCTGGAGGTACGCTGACCTTCGCTGGAGGTGGTGGGACGCTGACCTTCGCTGGAGGGACGCTGACCTTCGCAGGAGGTGGCGGGACGCTGACCTTCGCAGGAGGGACGCTGACCTTCGCTGGAGGTGGCGGGACGCTGACCTTCGCTGGAGGGACGCTGACCTTCGCAGGAGGTGGCGGGACGCTGACCTTCGCAGGAGGTGGCGGGACGCTGACCTTCACAGGAGGTGGCGGGACGCTGACCTTCGCAGGAGGGACGCTGACCTTCGCTGGAAGTGGCGGGACGCTGACCTTCGCTGGAGGGACGCTGACCTTCGCAGGAGGTGGCGGGACGCTGACCTTCGCAGGAGGTGGCGGGACGCTGACCTTCGCAGGAGGTGGCGGGACGCTGACCTTCGCAGGAGGGACGCTGACCTTCGCTGGAGGTGGCGGGACGCTGACCTTCGCTGGAGGGACGCTGACCTTCGCTGGAGGTGGCGGGACGCTGACCTTCGCTGGAGGTGGCGGGACGCTGACCTTCGCTGGAGGTGGCGGGACGCTGACCTTCGCTGGAGGTGGCGGGACGCTGACCTTCGCTGGAGGTGGCGGGACGCTGACCTTCGCTGGAGGTGGCGGGACGCTGACCTCCACTGGAGGTTTAGAGGCGCTGACCTTCGCAGGAGGTTTAGAGGCGCTGACCTTCGCAGGAGGTTTAGAGGCGCTGACCTTCGCAGGAGGTTTAGAGGCGCTGACCCTCGCTGGAGGCTCAGGGTGGCTGACCCTCGCTGGAGGCTCAGGGTGGCTGACCCTCGCTGGAGGCTCAGGGTGGCTGACCCTCGCTGGAGGCTCAGGGTGGCTGACCCTCGCTGGAGGCTCAGGGTGGCTGACCCTCGCTGGAGGCTCAGGGTGGCTGACCCTCGCTGGAGGCTCAGGGTGGCTGACCCTCGCTGGAGGCTCAGGGTTGCTGACCCTCGCTGGAGGCTCAGGGTTGCTGACCCTCGCTGGAGGCTCAGGGTTGCTGACCCTCGCTGGAGGCTCAGGGTTGCTGGCCTTCGCTGGAGGCTCAGGGTTGCTGGCCTTCGCTGGAGGCTCAGGTTTGCTGGCCTTCGCTGGAGGCTCAGGGGCGCTGGCCTTCGCTGGAGGCTCAGGGGCGCTGGCCTTCGCTGGAGGCTCAGGGGCGCTGGCCTTCGCTGGAGGCTCAGGGTTGCTGGCCTTCGCTGGAGGCTCAGGGGCGCTGGCCTTCGCTGGAGGCTCAGGGGCGCTGGCCTTCGCTGGAGGCTCAGGGGCGCTGGCCTTCGCTGGAGGCTCAGGGGCGCTGGCCCTCGCTGGAGGCTCAGGGGCGCTGGCCTTCGCAGGAGGCTCAGGGGCGCTGGCCTTCGCAGGAGGCTCAGGGGCGCTGGCCTTCGCAGGAGGCTCAGGGGCGCTGGCCTTCGCAGGAGGCTCAGGGGCGCTGACCTTCGCAGGAGGTTTAGGGGCGCTGACCTTCGCAGGAGGTTTAGGGGCGCTGACCTTCGCAGGAGGTTTATGGGCGCTGACCTTCGCAGGAGGTTCCGGGCCAACCATCTGCCTCGCCACGAGAGTCATCTGGCGCTTGAAGGCCACCAACGCCTGAATAACCAGCGGATCCCTCAGCTTCTCCAGAGGAAGAGCATTCCAGGCTCTCCACCACCTCGTCCGCTCCTCCTCCGGGTATTCCTCGAACCCCTCTGGCCGCTCCCGATCCAGATCTGTGGGCATCCGAAGTGGTGTGCGATCCCCCTTCTTCCTTCTCTCTCTCTCCATCACTCTCCATTGCGCCATGAACCTTCCACGGTCCTCTGGCTCCACCCTAGGCCACGTGGGAAACGGCACTGGCACTTCCTCCTCCGTCTCTCGCCAGCTGCGCTGCTTGGTCTCCAGGTGGTGGGTCGTTCTGTCACGAATTGGGGTTTGGAGAGACCAAGACGCAGCGCAGGGATAGTAGTTCGACATTTTCCTTTTATTATATACTATGTAATAAATACTTCAAATGAACGAACCAACCAAACACAAAACAAACACGCTAGACAAAACGTCACGTCAATGAACGGACGTAAAACAAAGCACACTTATCTTCACCGTGACTGCGACATACATCGATAAACAACCCACACCCGCGTGAGGGACCGACTCAACATATATTGGATCCCTAATTAGAGACAACGGGTAGCAGCTGCCTCTAATTAGAGATCCACCCAAAACCCACAAAGAAACAGAAAATAACGACACTGTCAGACTCTGACCCTAGCTACATAGAGAAGCCTCTTGCTTCTCTATGGCCAGAGCCTGACAGGAAGTTAGTTAAGTCATTATTTCAATGTGAGAATCAAAGCATACTCTGTTGTTGATGCTTTGTCTTATCAATGTCTTATCCACCCATCCAGAGAATGACAATTTGCCCTGATCTTCAAATCCCTCCAAAGAGTTGGAATACCTCCATGAAGTTAAAACATGACCTGACTGTTCACCATGCAAAGCTCTGCCTAATTGGACTGTTTTGTGTTCCTGTGGAGAGTGTAATAGATTGTATCTGAATCTGAATTTCCCTGGAAGAGAAGGGGGAGAGTGGTTGGGCTAGCCCTGGTCCAGGTCCTCCTGATAGGCTCATCAATCATCCCACCTGATCTGAATCTCCCTGGAAGAGAAGGAGGAGAGTGTTTGGGCTAGCCCTGGTCCAGGTCCTCCTGATAGGCTCATCAATCATCCCACCCGGCTAGGCCAGTTCCTCTGTTTCCACACTCCACCACATGGACTGCATTTCAAATGGCACCCTATTCCCTATACAGTGCAATACTGTGCAATCATTTTGACCAGAGCCCTGGGCAACAGTAGTTTACACAGCCCAAAGGGTAGGAGCCTATTGTTTTAGGATAGAAATGATGTAAATGGACTCCAGTCTATCTAGACTTCCTATCTTCCCCCCAAAGACACATTTCTTCACATTCCTGTTCATCATGGAGACTTCTACAGGGACATGATGGACTCAGTCATTTATTATGAGAGGTTTGATAGCTGAAAAGGAGTAATAGCCTTCCGTTGGCCTTTGACTGAAATGGCTATGGGTGGTTGTTAAATACTGAGAATTAGCGCCACTCAGTAAAGTAAATCCACTTTAGGGCTCAACTATTTCCCTTCTACTTGTTATTCCGATGGGTGGTTGTAGAAATGAAAATATATATAAAATAAAATAAATGGGTTCTGCAACATATGATGGAGAATGCAAAATAGTGTTGCTCTTTTCCACAGAGATACAGGACCCACAGAGGTACAGGACCCACAGAGGTACAGGACCCACAGAGACACAGGACCCAAAAAGATAGAGGACCCACAGAGGTACAGGACCCACAGAGACACAGGACCCAAAAAGATAGAGGACCCACAGAGGTACAGGACCCACAGAGATACAGGACCCACAGAGATACAGGACCCAAAAAGATAGAGGACCCACAGAGGTACAGGACCCACAGAGATACAGGACCCACAGAGATACAGGACCCACAGAGATACAGGACCCACAGAGATACAGGACCCACAGAGGTACCGGACCCACAGAGGTACAGGACCCACAGAGATACAGGACCCACAGAGATACAGGACCCACAGAGATACAGGACCCACAGAGATACAGGACCCACAGAGGTACAGGACCCACAGAGATACAGGACCCACAGAGATACAGGACCCACAGAGGTACAGGACCCACAGAGATACAGGACCCACAGAGATACAGGACCCACAGAGGTACAGGACCCACAGAGATACAGGACCCACAGAGATACAGGACCCACAGAGATACAGGACCCACAGAGGTACAGGACCCACAGAGATACAGGACCCACAGAGGTACCGGACCCACAGAGGTACAGGTTCCACAGAGGTACAGGACCCACAGAGGTACAGGACCCACAGAGGTACAGGACCCACAAAGGTACAGGATTCACAGAGATACAGGACCCACAGAGGTACAGGATCCACAGAGGTACAGGACCCACAGAGGTACAGGATCCACAGAGATAACGGACCCACAGAGGTACAGGATCCACAGAGGTACAGGATCCACAGTGGTACAGGATCCACAGAGGTACAGGATCCACAGAGGTACAGGACCCACAGAGGTACATAATCCACAGAGGTACAGGACCTACAGAGGTACAGGATCCACAGAGAGAACGGATCCACAGAGGTACAGGAACCACAGAGGTACAGAACCCACAGAGGTACAGGACCCACAGAGGTACAGTATTCAGTCAACGGAGCAAGACTGAAATACCAGGGTATATTGCAATATGAAAAAAGCATGTTTTGCCCAGGCTGTGGCAGATATTCCTGAGACATACTGCAAGGTCATAGGATGATAAACTGAAGCATACAGGTGTAAAGTATGGCCCTCCGGAGGTCCTCAATTATTAAATGCCACAAATCTCTGGCTCTCCTTATTCCTGAGGTTTGCTGTGATTGCATCCCAAATGGCACCCAATTCCCTATATACAGTAGTGCACTACTTTAGAGGGTGACATTTGGGCTTCACCCCCTAACTTGTAGCTCAGGAAATGCTGAGGCTGGACAAAGCCTGGTGCAGGCTGAATTTCCACCATTGTGAGAGACCTATTGTAGACGGGTGCTGTATGTATTGAACAGTAACAATGCACCATCCCACAATGCACCATCCCACAATAATGTTTGGGGCATAAACCACCATCTGACAGAGCTTGGCAAAGCAGTTTCCATTGCAACTTGACAAAAAGTAATCATTCTTCATGATATACAGTACATTAGGAAAACAAAGAAACACATTACCATTGGATGATAGGTCCACACTCAGCAGGATGTTGGTTGTGTTTTACTAGATGACCAACAACTGTGATTGGTCCACACTCAGCAGGATGTTGGTTGTGTTTTACTAGATGACCAACAACTGTGATTGGTCCACAACATGTTTTGATGTTTTTATAATGTTTTACTGCGTCAGGATAGTGCTGTGCTTTCCTCTAAAGTATTTGTCAGGCTCTCTACAGATTTCCCCTGATCCACCGTCTCCCCAAACCAACCAAACATGGGCTGGCGCTCGCTTCAGAATCATTACAATCATTTGTCAACTTTATCACCGCTGGGCTCTCTTTACAACATTGTGATTGGCTTGGCCCGGGATTTGTGTTAGTCAAATACTGAAGGCTGTGTCCGTACATAGTGCACTACTATTGACCAGAACCCTATGGGCCTTGTTTAAAAGTAGGGAACTGTATAGGTAATAAGATGCCATTTGGGACACTGCCAAAGTGTTTATGGTTTACAATTGTGGTAGTGATGAGGTGAAGGAGGGAGGAGGGAGGAAGGGGAGCTTTATGGTTTGATATTGTGGTAGTGATGAGGTGAGGGAGGGAGGGAGGGAGGGGAGATTTATGGTTTAACATTGTGGTAGTGATGAGGTGAGGGAGGGAGGGAGGGAGGGAGGGAGGGAGGGAGGGAGGGAGGGAGGGAGGGAGGGGAGCGTTATGGTTTAACATTGTGGTAGTAAAGAGGTGTGGATGGGAGGGAGGGACAGAGGGGGAGCTCTATGGCTTAACATTATGGTAGTGATGAGGTGTGGGAGGGAGGGAGGGAGGGAGGGAGGGAGGGAGGGAGGGAGGGAGGGAGGGAGGGAGGGAGATCTATAGGTTAACATTGTGGTAGTGATGAGGTGTGGGAGGGAGGGAGGAGAGCTTTATGGTTTAACATTGATAGATAGATAGATAGATAGATAGATAGATAGATAGATAGATAGATAGATAGATAGATAGATAGATAGATAGATAGATAGATAGATAGATAGATAGATAGATAGATAGATAGATAGATAGATAGATAGATAGATAGATAGATAGATAGATAGATAGATAGATAGATAGATAGATAGATAGATAGATAGATAGATAGATAGATAGATAGATTCTATTTTTGTTCAGTATAGAGCACATGATCTAAAGCAGAATGTGTAGATGTGAGTGTGACTCAACAAGGTTCTTCTCCCCCGGTTCCCCACAGCTCTCATTATGTGTAATGTTCCTCCTTCTCTGCAGTAGTTGTGACAGTGACCAGTCAGCCTGCCTTGTGCTGCCAGCCCTGTCCAATTCTGCACCGTCCCATGGTGAGTTATTAGCTATTTATGGACACCAACACTGAATGGAAGAATGTCCTGTTAGTCCTCCAGAATATCTTACAGATAATGTAGTCATTTCCCCCATGGGAAAAGGTAATGTAGTCATTTCCCCCATGGGAAAAGGAAATGTAGTAATTTCCCCCATGGGTAAAGGTAATGTAGTCATTTCCCCCATGGGTAAAGGTAATGTAGTCATTTCCCCCATGGGTAAAGGTATTGTAGTCATTTCCCCCATGGGTAAAGGTAATGTAGTCATTTCCCCCATGGGTAAAGGTAATGTAGTCATTTCCCCCATGGGTAAAGGTAATGTAGTCATTTCCCCCATGGGTGAAGCAGGCTGTCTAGAATAAAAATTGTGAGATTTGAGCAAAGGACTATAGAGGTGCTACAGTACATACTATAGGAAACAGAGATACTAGATACTATAGGAAACAGAGATACTAGATGCTATAGGAAACAGAGATACTAGATACTATAGGAAACAGAGATACTAGATACTATAGGAAACAGAGATACTAGATGCTATAGGAAACAGAGATACTAGATACTGTAGGAAACAGAGATACTATATACTATAGGAAACAGAGATACTAGATACTATAGGAAACAGAGATACTAGATGCTATAGGAAACAGAGATACTAGATACTGTAGGAAACAGAGATACTATATACTATAGGTAACAGAGATACTAGATACTGTAGGTAACAGAGATACTATATACTATAGGAAACAGAGATACTAGATACTATAGGAAACAGAGATACTAGATGCTATAGGAAACAGAGATACTAGATACTGTAGGAAACAGAGATACTATATACTATAGGAAACAGAGATACTAGATACTGTAGGTAACAGAGATACTAGATACTATAGGAAACAGAGATACTAGATACTGTAGGTAACAAAGATACTGGATACTATAGGAAACAGAGATACTAGATACTGTAGGTAACAAAGATACTGGATCCTATAGGAAACAGAGATACTAGATACTGTAGGAAACAGAGATACTATATACTATAGGAAACAGAGATACTAGATACTGTAGGAAACAGAGATACTATATACTATAGGAAACAGAGATACTAGATACTGTAGGTAACAGAGATACTAGATACTATAGGAAACAGAGATACTAGATACTGTAGGTAACAAATATACTGGATACTATAGGAAACAGAGATACTAGATACTGTAGGAAACAGAGATACTATATACTATAGGAAACAGAGATACTAGATACTGTAGGTAACAAAGATACTGGATACTATAGGAAACAGAGATACTAGATACTGTAGGAAACAGAGATACTAGATACTATAGGAAACAGAGATACTAGATACTGTAGGTAACAAAGATACTGGATACTATAGGAAACAGAGATACTAGATACTGTAGGTAACAAAGATACTGGATACTATAGGAAACAGAGATACTAGATACTGTAGGTAACAAAGATACTGGATACTATAGGAAACAGAGATACTAGATACTGTAGGTAACAAAGATACTGGATACTATAGGAAACAGAGATACTAGATACTGTAGGTAACAAAGATACTGGATACTATTGGAAACAGAGATACTAGATACTGTAGGTAACAGAGATACTAGATACTATAGGAAACAGAGATACTAGATACTGTAGGTAACAAAGATACTGGATACTATAGGAAACAGAGATACTAGATACTGTAGGTAACAAAGATACTGGATACTATAGGAAACAGAGATACTAGATACTGTAGGTAACAAAGATACTGGATACTATTGGAAACAGAGATACTAGATACTGTAGGTAACAGAGATACTAGATACTATAGGAAACAGAGATACTAGATACTGTAGGTAACAGAGATACTGGATACTATTGGAAACAGAGGTACTAGATACTGTAGGTAACAGAGGTACTATATACTATAGGAAACAGAGGTACTAGATACTGTAGGTAACAGAGGTACTATATACTGTAGGTAACAAAGATACTAGATAATGTAGCTAACAGAGATACTAGATACTATAGGAAACAGAGATACTAGATACTATAGGAAACAGAGATACTAGATACTATAGGAAACAGAGATACTAGATACTGTAAGTAACAGAGATACTAGATACTGTAGGTAACAGAAATACTAGATACTATAGGAAACAGAGATACTAGATACTATAGAAAACAGAGATACTAGATACTGTAGGTAACAGAGATACTGGATAATGTAGGTAACAGAGATAATAGATATTGTAGGTAACAGAGGTAATATATACTGTAGGTAACAGAGGTACTATATACTGTAGGTAACAGAGATACTAGATACTATAGGAAACAGAGATACTAGATACTATAGGTAACAGAGATACTGGATAATAAGGTAAGAGTATAGATACCGGTTAGATACTGTAGTTGTCTTTAGAGGAATAGTAGCTGTATAGGTTAGGGTCTCTAGGTACTATAGATAAGTATCTATGATAGACTAGATACTGTACTATACTGTATACTGTATGTTAGTATATGTAGGTACTGTAGATAAGTATATATGAAGTACTAGTTACTGTACTATACTGTATACTGTATGTTAGTATAAGTAGGTACTGTAGATAAGTATCTATGATAGACTAGATACTGTACTATACTGTATACTGTATGTTAGTATATGTAGGTACTGTAGATAAGTATCTATGATAGACTAGATACTGTACTATACTGTATACTGTATGTTAGTATATGTAGGTACTGTAGATAAGTATCTATGAAGTACTAGTTACTGTACTATACTGTATACTGTATGTTAGTATAAGTAGGTACTGTAGATAAGTATCTATGATAGACTAGATACTGTACTATACTGTATACTGAAAGTTAGTATATGTAGGTACTGTAGATAAGTATATATGATAGACTAGATACTGTACTATACTGTATACTGTATGTTAGTATATGTAGGTACTGTAGATAAGTATCTATGATAGACTAGATACTGTACTATACTGTATACTGAAAGTTAGTATGTGTAGGTACTGTAGATAAGTATCTATGATAGACTAGATACTGTACTATACTGTATAGTGTATGTTAGTATATGTAGGTACAGTAGGTAAGTATCTATGAAGTACTAGTTACTGTACTATACTGTATACTGTATGTTAGTATATGTAGGTACTTTAGATAAGTATCTATGATAGACTAGATACTGTACTATACTGTATACTGTATGTTAGTATATGTAGGTACTTTAGATAAGTATCTATGATAGACTAGATACTGTACTATACTGTATACTGTATGTTAGTACATGTAGGTACTTTAGATAAGTATCTATGATAGACTAGATACTGTACTATACTGTATACTGTATGTTAGTATATGTAGGTACTTTAGATAAGTATCTATGATAGACTAGATACTGTACTATACTGTATACTGTATGTTAGTATATGTAGGTACTTTAGATAAGTATCTATGATTGACTAGATACTGTACTATACTGTATACTGTATGTTAGTATATGTAGGTACTTTAGATAAGTATCTATGATTGACTAGATACTGTACTATACTGTATACTGTATGTTAGTATATGTAGGTACTTTAGATAAGTATCTATGATAGACTAGATACTGTACTATACTGTATACTGTATGTTAGTATATGTAGGTACTGTAGATAAGTATCTATGATAGACTAGATACTGTACTATACTGTATACTGTATGTTAGATAAATAGGTAGACAGATACACGATACATGATACAATGAAAAAGTATAAAAATACTGGAGTGCAAAAAGCTCTAAAAAGACATTGTATAGTATTGGTGAATGACTGAATATGTACACTATACATTGTTACAGAGTGTTAGGTGAAAAAAATGATACAAATATTGCAAATTGATATAGATAAATAAGGAATATTTGCATGGTTAACTATACTAGACAGGTCGGTAGCATAAAAAAACTTAAATAGCTATGATATAAGTGAGGGTAATAATAGTTTACTTAATATATAGTCTGGTTAAATGAACAGGTAATTGACTATTTTGCATGGTTAAATTAACTGTACAGGTAAATATACAGTTAAATGTACAGGTAAGTGAATGTGTGCATGGTTACATAAACTGTACAGGTAAATGACAGGAAGAGATACTTAAATAGCTAAATGTGTGTATGATATAATTTAGGTTAATAATAATAATTCCGTTAAAATACAGTCCTTAGTGCAGGATTTAATTACAGATAAATGCACATATTGCACATTCTATATACTAAAAGCAATGAAAAAAGGACAGAATACTAATATGCATTCCTGAGTGAATGACTACGTAAGTTCAGTCCAAGAATTACTTATATTGCACGTGATATGATATAACAACTGTACATTAATATGTATATACAGACCTGAATGAATAAATAGGTCCTGAGTGAATGAGTGATTACAGACCAGAGTTACTCACAGATGGATGCATAATTGTTAAACTAGGTCCTAACACCCCAACAGTTCCAGGTCTATGTTGACGACGGCAAGGCACCCCGGTGAGGCATTAAATAGTCTAATAGCCGCCGGCAGGAAGGACCTTCTGTAGCGCTCTCTGGCACACCGTGGTGGGATCAGTCTGTGACTGAAGGTGCTCCTCTGCATCATAACCATGGCATGCAGAGGGTGGGTAACGTTGTCCATGATGGCCAGCAGTTTGGCCAGGATCCGTCTCTCCACCACCTCCTCTAGAGTGTCATGGCTAATCCCCAGAACAGAGCTAGCCTTATTTACCCGAGAAGCATCACTGGCCTTTATGTTGGCGTCCCAGCACACCACTGCAAAAAAGATGCCACCACAGACTGGTAGAAAGTATGCAGTAGTTTACAGCACACATTGAAGGACCTGAGCCTCCTCAGAAAGTAGAGTCGGCTCTGGCCCTTTTTGTACAGAGACCCGGTGTTACCAGCCCATTCCAGCCTGTTGTCCATATGGACTCCCAGGAACTTGTATGACCCAACCATTTCCACATCCATCCCATGTATAGGGACTGCAGTTGGTTAGGCCTTGGTTCTTCTGAAGTCCACCACCATCTCCTTTGTTTTGCTGATGTTGAGCTGACGGTAGTTCTGCTCACACCACAACACAAAGTCATTGATTGTGCATTGATGTTAGGGTCTGTAGGTACTATAGATAAGTATCTATGAAGTACTAGTTACTGTGTTATACAGTATACTGTATGTTAGGGTCTGCCGTTACTATAGATAAGTATCTATGAAGTACTAGTTACTGTATTATAATTCAGGGTTAATTCCATTTATATGCTCTTAAATACTCAATGCTCCCGAGTGGTGCATCTCAGTGCTAGAGGCGTCACTACAGACACCCTGGTTCAAATCCAGGCTGTATCACAACCGGCCGTGATTGGGAGTACCATCTCTCTCTCTCTCTCTCTCTCTCTCTCTCTCTCTCTCTCTCTCTCTCTCTCTCTCTCTCTCTCTCTCTGTCAGCTCTAGGTATAGATAAGGAGTGTAGACTCTCTCTCTCAGTCAGCACCAGACTGCAGAATTGGCTGACTGGTCACTGTCACAACTACTGCAGAGAAGGAGGAACATTACACATAATGAGAGCTGTGGGGAACCGGGGGAGAAGAACCTTGTTGAGTCACACTCACATCTACACATTCTGCTTTAGATCATGCAGTTCTCCTCTCTCTCTCTCTCTCTCTCTCTCTCTCTCTCTCTGTGTGTCTGACAGCAGCTGTAAGTGAGTGTTATATTGCATCACAGATCCACAGCTGTAGAAGTGGGTCAGAGAAGAGGAGAGCCAGAGTGTGAAATCAGGAGAAAAAGGTTTCTGTTCAGTCAGCAAGCAGCTGCATGTCCCTCCCTCAATAGTACAAGCTGCTGTATCTTAAACACTATGTTTTATAATGCAGTACTTGGCCTTAAACATAGTACTGTAGTACTGAGGTAGAGAGCTTTTCCTCAGGTTCTTTGTAAAGGTAAGGCCCTTGTCGTTCCATGTAAATAGCAGTTGAATAGGAGTGACATGGGAGATCTATACTTCAAACGTTCAGCAGGAGAGAGCAGCCATTGTAGACACCAGATTGTTCTCCTGCTGTGGCCTGCCTTTGAAATCTAATATTGTCTTTTTTGGACACCATTGATATTGCATTTTCTTTGCTTGAAGTCTACACGTATACAACATTTTTTATTTTAATTATACCTATACTTTTATCTCAATAATACCTAGACCAATTATGAACACATTGCACTGGTGAGATCTAATCTCAATATGTAATATACCTGGTGAGATCTAATCTCAATATGTAATATACCTGGAGATCTAATCTCAATATGTAATATACCTGGTGAGATCTAATCTCAATATGTAATATACCTGGTGAGATCTAATCTCAATATGTAATATACCTGGTGAGATCTAATCTCAATATGTAATATACCTGGTGAGATCTAATCTCAATATGTAATATACCTGGTGAGATCTAATCTCAATATGTAATATACCTGGTGAGATCTAATCTCAATATGTAATATACCTGGTGAGATCTAATCTCAATATGTAATATACCTGGTGAGATCTAATCTCAATATGTAATATACCTGGTGAGATCTAATCTCAATATGTAATATACCTGGTGAGATCTAATCTCAATATGTAATATACCTGGCAAGTTTATGAATATTCTCAGGAGGAACACAAATGGACTCAATTAAATTTGATGGCTTTGCTAAACTGAGAGCAGACTTCAGTTGAGTCCTCCAGGGAGTGTTTAGGTCTTTACTAAGACATTTTCAGTTGAGTCCTCTAGGGAGTGTTTAGGTCTTCACTGAGACATCTTCAGTTGAGTCCTCCAGGGAGTGTTTAGGTCTTCACTAAGACATATTCAGTTGAGTCCTCCAGGGAGTGTTTAGGTCTTCACTGAGACATCTTCAGTTGAGTCCTCCAGGGAGTGTTTAGGTCTTTACTAAGACATTTTCAGTTGAGTCCTCTAGGGAGTGTTTAGGTCTTCACTGAGACATCTTCAGTTGAGTCCTCCAGGGAGTGTTTAGGTCTTCACTAAGACATATTCAGTTGAGTCCTCCAGGGAGTGTTTAGGTCTTCACTGAGACATCTTCAGTTGAGTCCTCCAGGGAGTGTTTAGGTCTTCACTAAGACATCTTCAGTTGAGTCCTCCAGGGAGTGTTTAGGTCTTCACTAAGACATCTTCAGTTGAGTCCTCCAGGGAGTGTTTAGGTCTTCACTAAGACATCTTCAGTTGAGTCCTCCAGGGAGTGTTTAGGTCTTCACTAAGACATCTTCAGTTGAGGCCTCCAGGGAGTGTTTAGGTCTTCACTAAGACATCTTTAGTTGAGTCCTACAGGGAGTGTTTACGTAGGTCTTCACTAAGACCTGTCTGCTGCTTTTTTTGACACATTCTGGAACATGTATAGAGCCATATGCAAGAGAAGGAATCTGCTCCTTTGATAGAAATTATGAAGGAAGCCACAAAAAGACAGGAGAGATTACTTCTAAGGATGGCCTCAAGCCATAGTCTAGATAGCTGGTGCCCCTGTCCACACAGTTATACCCTGGAGTGACAAGACATGGTGGGGAGACGCAGGGAGCAGCTGCCACCTGCTACTAACAGATGACTGATCCATCAAAGCCATATTTTTAAGATGGATGATATGGATATAAGTTGTTTGGTTGGGATGTATGATATGGCTATAAGGTGTTCTGTTAAGATGGATGATATGGCTGTAAGGTGTTCTGTTAGGATGGATGATATGGCTATACAGTGTTCTGTTAGGATGGATGATATGGTTGTACAGTGTTCTATTGGGAAGGATGATATGGCTATAAGGTGTTCTGTTGGGATGGATGATATGGCTATAAGGTGTTCTGTTAGGATGGATGATATGGCTATAAGGTGTTCTTTTGGGGTGTATGATATGGCTGTACGGTGTCCTGTTGGGATGGATGATATGGCAATAAGGTGTACTGTTGGGATGGATGATATGGCTAGAAGGTGTTCTGTTAGGAAGGACGATATGGCTAAAAGGTGTTCTGTTATGATGGATGATATGGCTGTAAGGTGTTCTGTAAGGACGGACAATATGGCTATAAGGTGTTCTGTTGGGATGAATGATATGTCTGTACAGTGTTCTGTTTGGATGGATGATATGTCTGTACAGTGTTCTGTTTGGATGTATGATATGGCTGTACAGTGTTCTGTTAGGAGGGATGATTAGTCTGTACAGTGTTCTGTTAGGATGGATGATATGGCTGTACAGTGTTCTGTTGTGATGGATGATATGTCTGTACAGTGTTCTGTTAGGTTGGATAACATGTCTGTACAGTGTTCTGTTGGGATGGATGATATGTCTGTAAAGTGTTCTGTTAGGATGGATAACATGTCTGTACAGTGTTCTGTTTGGATGGATGATATGGCTGTACAGTGTTCTGTTGGGATGGATGATATGTCTGTACAGTGTTCTGTTTGGATGGATGATATGGCTGTACAGTGTTCTGTTTGGATGGATGATATGTCTGTACAGTGTTCTGTTTGGATGGATGATATGGCTGTACAGTGTTCTGTTAGGAGGGATGATTAGTCTGTACAGTGTTCTGTTAGGATGGATGATATGGCTGTACAGTGTTCTGTTAGGAGGGATGATTAGTCTGTACTGTGTTCTGTTAGGATGGATGATATGTCTGTACAGTGTTCTGTTTGGATGTATGATATGGCTGTACAGTGTTCTGTTAGGAGGGATGATTAGTCTGTACAGTGTTCTGTTAGGATGGATGATATGGCTGTACAGTGTTCTGTTGTGATGGATGATATGTCTGTACAGTGTTCTGTTAGGTTGGATAACATGTCTGTACAGTGTTCTGTTGGGATGGATGATATGTCTGTAAAGTGTTCTGTTAGGATGGATAACATGTCTGTACAGTGTTCTGTTTGGATGGATGATATGGCTGTACAGTGTTCTGTTGGGATGGATGATATGTCTGTACAGTGTTCTGTTTGGATGGATGATATGGCTGTACAGTGTTCTGTTTGGATGGATGATATGTCTGTACAGTGTTCTGTTTGGATGGATGATATGGCTGTACAGTGTTCTGTTAGGAGGGATGATTAGTCTGTACAGTGTTCTGTTAGGATGGATGATATGGCTGTACAGTGTTCTGTTAGGAGGGATGATTAGTCTGTACTGTGTTCTGTTAGGATGGATGATATGTCTGTACAGTGATCTGTTAGGATGGATGATATGGCTGTACAGTGTTCTGTTGTGATGGATGATATGTCTGTACAGTGTTCTGTTAGGTTGGATAACATGTCTGTACAGTGTTCTGTTGGGATGGATGATATGTCTGTACAGTGTTCTGTTAGGTTGGATAACATGTCTGTACAGTGTTCTGTTGGGATGGATGATATGTCTGTACAGTGTTCTGTTAGGTTGGATAACATGTCTGTACAGTGTTCTGTTGGGATGGATGATATGTCTGTAAAGTGTTCTGTTAGGATGGATAATATGTCAGTACAGTGTTCTGTTTGGATGGATGATATGTCTGTACAGTGTTCTGTTAGGATGGATGATATGTCTGTACAGTGTTCTGTTAGGATGGATGATATGGCTGTAGAGTGTTCTGTTAAGATGGATGATATGGCTGTACAGTGTTCTGTTAAGATGGGTGATATGTCTGTACAGTGTTCTGTTAGGATGGATGATATGGCTGTACAGTGTTCTGTTAAGATGGATGATATGGCTGTACAGTGTTCTGTTTGGATGGATGATATGTCTGTACAGTGTTCTGTTTCGATGGATGATATGTCTGTACAGTGTTCTGTTAAGATGGATGATATGGCTGTACAGTGTTCTGTTAAGATGGGTGATATGTCTGTACAGTGTTCTGTTAGGATGGATGATATGGCTGTACAGTGTTCTGTTTTGATGGATGATATGTCTGTACAGTGTTCTGTTAAGATGGATGATATGGCTGTACAGTGTTCTGTTAAGATGGATGATATGTCTGTACATTGTTCTGTTAAGATGGATGATATGGCTGTACAGTGTTCTGTTTGGATGGATGATATGTCTCTACAGTGTTCTGTTTCGATGGATGATATGTCTGTACAGTGTTCTGTTAAGATGGATGATATGGCTGTACAGTGTTCTGTTAAGATGGATGATATGTCTGTACATTGTTCTGTTAAGATGGATGATATGGCTGTACAGTGTTCTGTTAAGATGGATGATATGTCTGTACAGTGTTCTGTTAGGATGGATGATATGTCTGTACATTGTTCTGTTAAGATGGATGATATGTCTGTACAGTGTTCTGTTAGGATGGATGATATGTCTGTACATTGTTCTGTTAAGATGGATGATATGTCTGTACAGTGTTCTGTTAAGATGGATGATATGGCTGTACAGTGTTCTGTTGAGATGGATGATATGTCTGTACAGTGTTCTGTTAAGATGGATGATATGTCTGTACAGTGTTCTGTTGGGATGGATGATATGTCTGTACAGTGTTCTGTTGAGATGGATGATATGTCTGTACAGTGTTCTGTTAAGATGGATGATATGTCTGTACAGTGTTCTGTTAAGATGGATGATATGTCTGTACAGTGTTCTGTTAGGATGGATGATATGTCTGTACATTGTTCTGTTAAGATGGATGATATGGCTGTACAGTGTTCTGTTAAGATGGATGATATGTCTGTACATTGTTCTGTTAAGATGGATGATATGGCTGTACAGTGTTCTGTTAAGATGGATGATATGTCTGTACAGTGTTCTGTTAGGATGGATGATATGTCTGTACAGTGTTCTGTTAAGATGGATGATATGGCTGTACAGTGTTCTGTTTCGATGGATGATATGTATGTACAGTGTTCTGTTAAGATGGGTGATATGTCTGTACAGTGTTCTGTTAAGATGGATGATATGGCTGTACAGTGTTCTGTTTCGATGGATGATATGTAAGGCCCCGTTGCCCACAGAGGAGACATACTGTGGTCCACTGTTAGTTTAGCTTCAGGAGCCCAATGTCCAGCTTTCAGTAATGAACATAATGATGGTTAATCCTCCAGTCTTTCAGCTGTGTTCTCATAGGTATCTGACAGCAGCCTTGAGATCTAACAGAGTGCAAGTATTGGCTTTGTCCCAAAGGGTTCTGGTCAAAAGTAGTGGATTACATAGGGAATAGGGTGCCATTTGGGACGTATAGTTTAGGTCTGAGCAGCCTGCTCTCACTAATGGCCCCAGCCTGTTTTTACTCCCCACCAGCCTGCAGCTGAGTTGAACTGTACAGTACAGTATAATTCAGTATAATGTAGTCTACATTATGCCTTGGGCATCCTTTTAATTAGCAAAGTAGCATTTGTCCTGTGGTCATATGTATAGAGAAATGTGCTCTACTATTTGAAACAACACTTTGAACTGTTGGGACTGTTATTGTTAAGGACTTCCGGGAATACATTGGAATGGCTTTGAATTTGTAAGACACAGGAATGCAAAGCTACTGCAACTTCACAGAGGAGCAATGGCCTGGACAAAATCACAGTGACCTGTTTACCACAAATACAATATGAATACTAGGAAACACTTTACATTATGGTCCTTTATCAACAGCTTGTTTATAAAAAAGTATGTGGACACTTAAAATTAGTGGATTCGTCTAATTCAGCCACACCCTTTGCTGACAGGTGTATAAAATCGAGCACACAGCCAAGCAATCGCCATAGACAAACATTGGCAGTAGAATGCCCATACTGAAGAGCGACTTTCAACGTGGTATCGTCATAGAACGCCACCTTTCCGACAAGTCAGCTCATCAAATTTCTGCCCTGCTAGAGCTGCCCTGGTCAACTGTAAGTACTGAAATGTGAAATGGAAACATGTAGGACCAACAACGGCTCAGCTGTGAAGTGGTAGGCCACACAAGCTCACAGAATGGGAGTGCTGGAGCGCGTAAAAATCGCCTGTCCTCGGTTGCAAACTACCTCTGGAAGCAACGTCAGCACAAGAACTGTTCGTCGGGAGCTTCATGAAATGGGTTTCCATGGCCGAGCGGCCACACACAAGCAAGATCCATATAGATATGGTTTGTCCAGATCGGTGTGGAAGAACCTGGGACGGCATAGGCCCATCCACTAGGGAGCCAGGCCTAGCCAATCAGAATTAGTTTTTACCCACAAAAGGGCTTCATTACAGACATAAATACTCCTCCGTTACATCAGCTGTCCGGATGGCTGGTCTCAGACTGTCCATCAGGTAAAGAAGCCAGGTGTGGAGGTCCTGGACTGGCGTGGTTGCATGTGGTCTGCGAATGTGAGGCCGGTTGGATGTACTGCCAAATTTAAAAAAATTACGTTGGAGGCGGCTTATGGTAGAGACATGAACATTAAATTCTCTGGCAACAGTTCTTGTGGACATTCCTGCAGTCAGCATGCTAATTGCACGCTCCCTCGAAAATGTAGACATCTGTGGCAATGTGTTGTGTGACAAAACTGCACATTTTAGAGTGCCCATTTTATTGTCCCCAGAACAAGGTGCACCTGTGTAATGATCAATGTTCACTAATAGGGATGTAAACAAATTTGTGCACAAAAGTTGAGAGAAATTTCAGCTCATGAAACACTAGAGTTTTCATCTCATCTGCCGTTATCGCACTTACGCGTCTGTGGAAAATCGGTCTTCTCACGAAAACGTCTGTAGCGTCCCAACCGTTATAACTACAAACTATTATGCCGCTATGTAAAGGGGAGACTCTCTACAACCCAGAATTAATTACAGGCAAGCCTCTTTCACGCTTCAAAATAAAAACATGACTTATTAGGAAAATAAAAACCCAATTTGAGACGCAGAATTTTCACAAGACCTTCAATGTAGGGTTTAAAGGTGAGACACTCATCTAAGAAGAAACCCAAGTACTTGTAAGTTGCTACTCTTTCTACTTCCTGCATAATGACTAAACGTGGAAAAGTCTGAGGTTTCATCTTAGATTTCGTGAAAATCATCAGCTTTGTCTTTTCAGCATGTGAAAGCCACTTGGTCTGGACAATAGTAAAGGCAGACTGCAGCTCTTCAAAGGCTTCATTCAGTACGACTGAACAACAATAAATAACTGTGATGTCAGCATAAAAATGAAGACTAGCATTTGCAGTTTACTTACCATTTACTAATCATTCATCCTACATTTGTAAATGTCAACAAGCAATCTCTAAATATTCATTTATCAATGATTTATAAGATAATTAATAAGTGGTTTGATCATAGTATGTTCACCGTGTTCTAAATGTTTGATGATATACTGCTAATGTACTTATAAACCAGTTATAAAGGGGTAATTGTCAACTCATTAGATTATTTATAAGGTATTTATATACATATTTATACTTTTATTTATATATGTCATGAATGGGATATTTATACATTTTTAATGAGTGCATTTTTTTATGTGAGTTTCCTGTGTGAATCAAGAATGGTCCACGACTTAAAAGACATCCAGCCAACTTGACACAACTGTTGGAAGCATTGTAGTCAACAAGGGGCAGCATCCCTGTGGAATGCTTTCAACACCTTGTAGAGTGCATGTTAGTTTTGTAGGCTAAACCGTTCGGACGCTACAGACGTTTTCGTGAGAAGACCGACAGCTGTAGCTCGGCCAACTTCCACTGCAGATACTGAAGGCCGCCAACTGATATCTCTAGCTTAAATAGACAGATTTTTATGGGGATTTTTACAATGCTAATTGATTCCCGAAGGGGAACAGACAGCAACTCTAAGGGGTTTTAAGCAGAAATAAACTGTCCGCTGGAAGCCTAAGATAGTGACCACGTTAACATGCTCACGGTACAGTACAGTCGTGGTCAAAAGTTTTGAGAATGACATTATTGGTCTGCACAAAATTTGCTGCCTCTTGAGGATCGACCACAAGTTCTCAATGAGATTAAGGTCTGGGGAGTTTCCTGGCCATGGACCCAAAATGTTCCCCGAGCCACTTAGTCATCACTTTTGACAAGGTGCTCCATCATGCTGGAAAAGGCATTGGTCGTCACCAAACTGTTCTTGGATGGTTCGGAGAAGTTGCTCTCGGAGGATGTGTTGGTACCATTCTTTAATCATGGCTGTGTTCTTAGGCAAAATTGTGAGTGAGCCCACTCCCTTGGCTGAGAAGCAACCCCACACATGAATGGTCTGAGGATGCTTTACTGTTTTCCGGATGGCCCAAACAATCGGAAAGGGGATTCATCAGAGAAAATGACTCTACCCCAGTCCTCAGCAGTCCAATCCCTGTACCTTTTGCAGAATATCAGTCTGTCCCTGATTGTTTTCCTGGAGAGAAGTGGCTTCTTTGCTGCCCTTCTTGACACCAGGCCATCCTACAAAAGTATTTGCCTCACTGTGCGTGCAGATGCACTCACACCTGCCTGCTGCCATTCCTGAGCAAGCTTTGCACTGGTGGTGCCCTGATCCCGCAGCTGAATCAACTTTAGGAGACGGTCCTGGCGCTTGCTGGACTTTCTTGGGCGCCTTGACGCCTTCTTCACAACAATTGAACCTCTCTCCTTGAAGTTCTTGATGATCCAATAAATGGTTGATTTAGGTGCAATCTTACTAGCAGCAATATCCTTGCCTGTGAAGCCCTTTTTGTGCAAAGCAATGATGATGGCACGTGTTTCCTTGCAGGTAACCATGGTTGACAGAGGAAGAACAATGATTTCAAGCCCCACCCTCCTTTTAAAGCTTCCAGTCTGTTATTCTGACTCAATCAGCATGACAGAGTGATCTCCAGCCTTGTCCTCGTCAACACTCTCACCTGTGTTAACGAGACAATCACTGACATGATGGCAGCTGGTCCTTTTGTGGCAGGGCTGAAATGCAGTGGAAATGTTTTTTGGGGATTAAGTTCATTTTCATGGCAAAGAGGGACAATTAATTGCAATTCATCTGATCACACTTCATGACATTCTGGAGTATATGCAAATTGCCATCATCAACACTGAGGCAGCAAACTTTGTGGAGACCATTCTCAAAACTTTTGACCACGACTATTTCGGATAGGCCTAGCTCATATCCCGTTTACAGTCTTGTTCAAGATATGACGTTTGCATGCACTTTTGATATCCCACTCACAAGTATCTGTCAGGGTTAGGTTGTACTGTAAAAGGTTGAAGTAAACAGTAGAGTTCTAGGAGACTCTATGGTGTTTTTGTGTTTGGTCCCCAATTAGAGGCAGCTGCCATGCCTTGTCTCTAATTGGGGACCCTATTTATGTTGTATCCATCTCCACCTGTGTTTGTGGGTTATTGTAGTGTATTGTTCTTAGTGAGCTTGCACACAAGTTACAGTAGTGTACCTTGTTCATAGACCTACCTGACTGTAGGTCTATAACCTCTCACATGTAACATATTATAATATTAACCTGACTGTAGGTCTATAACCTCTCACATGTAGCCTATTATAATATTAACCTGACTGTAGGTCTATAACCTCTCACATGTAACATATTATAATATTAACCTGACTGTAGGTCTATAACCTCTCACATGTAACATATTATAATATTAACCTGACTGTAGGTCTATAACCTCTCACATGTAACATATTATAATATTAACCTGACTGTAGGTCTATAACCTCTCACATGTAGACTATTATAATATTAACCTGACTGTAGGTCTATAACCTCTCACATGTAACATATTATAATATTAACCTGACTGTAGGTCTATAACCTCTCACATGTAACATATTATAATATTAACCTGACTGTAGGTCTATAACCTCTCACATGTAACATATTATAATATTAACCTGACTGTAGGTCTATAACCTCTCACATGTAGACTATTATAATATTAACCTGACTGTAGGTCTATAACCTCTCACATGTAACATATTATAATGTAGAATTATGCATTTCTTGCAGTAACATTATACAACAAATTACAATTTTGTCTCAGGAAAGGAGTGGAGAAATGCAATTTCTTTCAGCATCTGTTGAAGAAATTTGAATGAGCGTGTAACTGTTATCTTTGACACTGTTATGCAAGCGGACAGTATTTCAACCACATAAAATATGCACCCAGACCAACTGAAGTCTTATCAGAAACATTTAGCAAGGAAACAATTTTCCACTGTTTTGAAATGATTGTGTTTTCTCTCCCCGGTCCCTAAAGGAAACAGACAACTTTACCGGTGTTAACTAGATTACTAATGAATTCATTCAACTACGGTTAACACTATTTTATTTAGTCCTCTGGGGCAACAAGTTCTGACAGAAGAGAAGCTGTATGTATTCAACTATAGTTGACAAACAAATGGCCTACCATATGTGGGAAAGTATAATATGGCCTACCAAACGTTTTATAAGCAGTAATTTATCTAAATTAGGGGTGAAAGTCACCTAAGGCTGTAGGCTACACGGTCCAGTACGGAGTATCAGCAACTTTAATTATGGAATTATTATGGTGGATGGAACTGTGCAGGTAGACTACTTTCTGAAGTGATTTTTTGACAATCAGATGAAAACATCATCACACTCATGGTATGTGAAACTGAGCCTGCGCAGACTGTGAAAAACAATCAATCAATCAATCAATCAAGCCTTTTTACATCAGCAAACCGTGAAAAACAACAGTAGACAGGATAAGATGTTTACATGCCACTGTATCCCGTCTAAGATCAGCATATTCCAGGCATCTTATCCGGGTTTCTAATAACCAAGATACAAACTGTTTTGGATTATTGGAAACAGGATAAGATGTTTAAATGTGTCAACTCAAAAACAGAATACTTGAGTATCCCGAATAAAAGGGGATATTGGTGTGCATGTAAACGTGGTCAGTGTTAGTTCCAAATACCACCCCATTCCCTATATAGTCCACTACTTTTGACTAGGACCAATAGGGCAATAAGGTGCCATTTGAGACATCCTGAGATACTCTGAGTGTCAGGCCCAAGGACATCCTCCAGCCCAGAGAGTAAAACAATCAATTTCCACTGTCACTGTAGCTGGCACTGGTGGACCGAGGCAATACCAAGGCAGACAATCTCCTGGGTTTATGGTTTATGTGGCACAAAGCAGGACAACTAAGCACCTGAGGACAGACAGTCACGGGATGCGGCTAAAATGGCACCGTACAGGCTTTTCATCAGAGCTCTATGGGCCCTGGTCAAAGGTAGTGCTCTATGTAGGGACTATGAATGGCCCTAGTCAAAGGTAGTGCTCTATGTAGGGTCTATGAATGGCCCTGGTCAAAGGTAGTGCTCTATGTAGGGTCTATGAATGGCCCTAGTCAAAGGTAGTGCTCTATGTAGTGTCTATGAATGGCCCTAGTCAAAGGTAGTGCTCTATGTAGGGACTATGAATGGCCCTGGTCAAAGGTAGTGCTCTATGTAGGGTCTATGAATGGCCCTAGTCAAAGGTAGTGCTCTATGTAGTGTCTATGAATGGCCCTAGTCAAAGGTAGTGCTCTATGTAGGGACTATGAATGGCCCTGGTCAAAGGTAGTGCTCTATGTAGGGACTATGAATGGCCCTGGTCAAAGGTAGTGCTCTATGTAGGGTCTATGAATGGCCCTAGTCAAAGGTAGTGCTCTATGTAGTGTCTATGAATGGCCCTAGTCAAAGGTAGTGCTCTATGTAGGGTCTATGAATGGCCCTGGTCAAAGGTAGTGCTCAGATCAGACCTCCAAATCAGTCTACAGTAATCCCTGACTCAGATCAGACCTCCAGTCAGTCTACAGTAATCCCTGACTCAGATGAGACCTCCAGTCAGTCCACAGTAATCCCTGACTCAGATGAGACCTCCAGTCAGTCTACAGTAATCCCTGACTCAGATGAGACCAGTCAGTCCACAGTAATCCCTGACTCAGATCAGACCTCCAGTCAGTCTACAGTAATCCCTGACTCAGATGAGACCTCCAGTCAGTCCACAGTAATCCCTGACTCAGATGAGACCTCCAGTCAGTCTACAGTAATCCCTGACTCAGATGAGACCTCCAGTCAGTCCACAGTAATCCCTGACTCAGATCAGACCTCCAGTCAGTCTACAGTAATCCCTGACTCAGATCAGACCTCCAGTCAGTCTGCAGTAATCCCTGACTCAGATCAGACCTCCAGTCAGTCTGCAGTAATCCCTGACTCAGATGAGACCTCCAGTCAATCTACAGTAATCCCTGATTCAGCTCAGACCTCCACATAATGTTGTAATTCCAGATAGTTTATGGTCTGTCACTGTGGCTTGGAGGAGAGCGAAGGAGAACGTAATGGTGCCAAGATGTTAATGCATTTTAACAAACAAACATATCTCATAACAGCAGCTCCGACACAGAGGACTCTCTCTCCACGCCTTTGTGTTTCAGATGAATGTGAGAAAAGCTTTTCTCTGTGAATTCACTTACTCAACATGGGCTGTGGAACCCTCTCTCTCTCAATTCAAATCAATTCAAGGGGCTTTATTGGCATGGGAAACATATGTTGACATTGCCAAAGCAAGTGAAGTAGATAATAAACAAAAGTGAAATAAAAAATTAAATTAACAGTAAACATTACACTCACAAAGGTTCCAAAGTATTAAAGACATTTGAAATGTAATATAATGTCTATATATATATGTACAGTGTTGTAACAATGTGTCATATTATATATATATATACAGCGTTGTAACAATGTGTCATATTATGTATATATACAGTGTTGTCACAATGTGTCATATTATGTATATATACAGTGTTGTAACAATGTGTCATATTATATATATATACAGTGTTGTAACAATGTGTCATATTATATATATATATACAGTGTTGTAACAATGTGTCATATTATATATATATACAGTGTTGTAACAATGTGTCATATTATATATATATATACAGTGTTGTAACAATGTGTCATATTATATATATATACAGTGTTGTAACAATGTGTCATATTATGTATATATACAGTGTTGTAACAATGTGTCATATTATATATATATATACAGTGTTGTAACAATGTGTCATATTATATATATATACAGTGTTGTAACAATGTGTCATATTATGTATATATACAGTGTTGTAACAATGTGTCATATTATATATATATATACAGTGTTGTAACAATGTGTCATATTATATATATATATACAGTGTTGTAACAATGTGTCATATTATATATATATACAGTGTTGTAACAATGTGTCATATTATGTATATATACAGTGTTGTAACAATGTGTCATATTATATATATATATACAGTGTTGTAACAATGTGTCATATTATATATATATATACAGTGTTGTAACAATGTGCAAATAGTTAAAGTACAAATGGGAAAATAAATCAACATAAATATGGTTGTATTTACATGGTGTTTGTTCTTCACTGGTTGCCCTTTTCTTGTGACAACAGGTCACACATCTTACTGCTGTGATGGAACACTGTGGTATTTCACCCAGTAGATATGATGGGAGTTTATCAGAATTGGGTTTGTTTTCTAATTCTTTGTGGATCTGTGTAATCTGAGGGAGATATGTGTCTCTAATATGGTCATACATTTGGCAGGAGGTTAGGAAGTACAGCTCAGTTTCCACCTCATTTTGTGGGCATTGTGCACATAGCCTGTCTTCTCTTGAGAGCCAGGTCTGCCTTTCTCAATAACAAGGCTATACTCACTGAGTCTGTACATAGTCAAAGCTTTCTTTAAGTTTGGGTCAGTCACAGTAGTCAGGTATTCTGCCACTGTGTTCTCTCTGTTTAGGGCCAAATAGCATTCTAGTTTACTCCGTTTTTTTGTTAATTCTTTCTAATATGTCAAGTAATTTTTATTTTTTTTCTCATGATTTGGTTGGGTCTAAATGTGTTGTTGTCCTGGGGCTCTGTGAGGTCTGTTTGGGTTGGTGAACAAAGCCACAGGACCAGCTTGCTTAGGGGACTCTTCTCCAGGTTCATCTCTCTGTAGGTGATGGCTTTGTTATGGAAGGTTTGGGAATCGCTTCCTTTTAGGTGGTTGTAGAATTTAACGGCTCTTTTATGGATTTTGATCATTATCGGGTATCTGTCTAATTCTGCTCTGCATGCATTATTTGGTGTTTTACATTGTACACAGAGGATATTTTTGGTGTTTCAATTTGGTGTTTGTCCCATTTTAGTGAATTCTTGGTTGGTGAGCGGAACCCCAGACCTCACAACCATAAAGGGCAATGGGTTCTAGAACTGATTCAAGTATTTTTAGCCAGATCCTAATTGGTACGTCAAATTTTTTATTCCTTTTGACGGCATAGAAGGCCCTTCTTGCCTTGTCTCTCAGATCATTCACAGCTTTGTGGAAGTTACCTGTGGCCCTGATGTTTAGGTCGAGGTATGTATAGTTTTTTGTGTGTTCTAGAGCAACAGTGTCTAGATGGAATATGTATTTGTGGTCCTGGCAACTGGACCTTTTTTTGGAACACCATTATTTTTGTTTTACTGAAATGTACTGTCAGGGCCCAGGTCTGACAGAATCTGTGCAGTGCATTGTTTTCACTGAGGAAATGAACTAGTCTGCTGTTAATGATAATGCAGAGGATTTTCCCAAGGTTGCTGTTGACGCATATCCCACGGTAGTTATTGGGGGTAGAATTTGTCTCCACTTTTGTGGATTGGGGTGATCAGTCCTTGGTTCCAAATATTGGGGAAGATGCCAGAGCTATGGATGATGTTAAAGAGTTTAAGTATAGCCAATTGGAATGTTTGGTCTGTATATTTAATCATTTCATTGAGGATACCATCAACACGACAGGCCTTTTTGGGTTTGAGGGTTTGTATTTTGTGCTGTAGTTCATTCAATGTAATTGGAGAATTGCTCTTTGTTCTTTGTTATAGAGCCATAAAGATTGGAGAAGTGGTTTACCCAGACATCTCTGTTTTGGATAGATAACTCTTCGTGTTGTTGTTTGTTTAGTGTCTTGAAGTGGTTAAAGTCTATAGACTCTTCAGTTACATTGAGCTGGTTTCTGACGTGCTGTTCCTTCTTTTTCCGTAGTGTATTTCTGTATTGTTTTAGTGATTCACCATAGTGAAGGTGTATTTCTGTATTGTTTTAGTGATTCACCATAGTGAAGGTGTATTTCTGTATTGTTTTAGTGATTCACCATAGTGAAGGTGTATTTCTGTATTGTTTTAGTGATTCACCATAGTGAATGTGTATTTCTGTATTGTTTTAGTGATTCACCATAGTGAAGGTGTATTTCTGTATTGTTTTAGTGATTCACCAATTTGGATTGAAGGTTTGGATGTTGAGGTTAGTATCCTGTATAAATCCTTGCGAAAAAAGTATATATTTTTGCAGAATAACTCAGGAGCCCACACTACAATACCCCTCACTCTCTCTCTCTCTCTCTCTCTCTCTCTCTCTCTCTCTCTCTCTCAGTTCCATTCTCATCTCAATTTAGGCCAATCCAAACCACAACAGGCTTTCATATCCTCCCCAAGTCTATTTATTTCTACTTTGATGAGATTTATTTTTTTAAAGAGGATAAACACTCACCCCGTTACAATGACATATATTTTGCTGGATCTCTGACAATGCAACAATGAATACATATTGAAATTGCTCTGAAATATGCTTGCGTTTAAGGAGAAAACATTATGCTTGATGCTCACCCAGGGACAACACAACAAGTATGCTTCATTCTATAGCTAGTGTCTCCAGGAGTGATGAGTATAATATTTTTGTCTTTATGCGTTGTGGTCTACTACTAGGGCCATGTACTTGAAGTTCTGCCTGTCTTCCCAGTGGCCTACTTGGTGTGTGAACTGCTGACTGTTCATAACTTGCAGATAGTTGTTGACACATCAACCAGGATCAAGGGGCGGAGCAATGTGTTGGTAATCAGTGGCTGTATTGAAGGGGGCGTGGTTTCTCTCCTCTCCTAGGCAATCAGCAATTAGTACAGGGAGGTGTCGTATCCAACTTTGCTAGGCAATTAGCAATTATTGTTAGTACTTCAGTCTCCCCTGGTTTCTCAGAGGCAGGTGTAAGCGACGGTCGTGTCAGTGGCGGTCTCTTCGGCAAAACTAAGACCGTTGCCGAAACAAAGACGGTTCTGATGAGTTGTTTTGCCAAGTTATTAGAGGAAGGAAAGAAAGGAAGTGTTTCTCACTTCAGTATCTTACCTAGTCCAGCTACTCTTTCTTCATCTGACTATGTTTTCTCTCACAGTCCAAGAGCATCTGGTCGTCACGTGATGGCACAGGGCTACTCCTTCTATCTTCTACCTCTCATACCTGTCCATCGGCTCATTTGAATTCCATGCTGTCACTGTCACTTCTCCACTCAAGCTTAACATTATGGTCATCTATTGCTCACCAGGTGCCCACAGAGAGTTCCTCAATGAGCTTGACACCTTGATAAGCTCATTTCCTGACGATGGCTCACCGCTCTTTGTAGTTAGCAACTTCAACCTGTCTCTCCCCTCCTTGCCTCTTTTGACCTCACCCTATCCCAGGCCCCTCCCACTCACAAGGCAGACAATACGCTTGACCTCATCTTTACTAGAGGCTGTTCTATTAATCTCACTGCAACCCCTCCTGGTCTCTGATCACTACTTTGTTTCCTTTTCTGTCTCCCTTTCCTCCAACCCTAACTACTCAGCCCCTACCCAGATGTCTGTCTCCCTTTCCTCCAACCCTAGCCACTCAGCCCCTACCCAGATGTCTGTCTCCCTTTCCTCCAACCCTAGCCACTCAGCCCCTACCCAGATGTCTGTCTCCCTTTCCTCCAACCCTAGCCACTCAGCCCCTACCCAGATGTCTGTCTCCCTTTCCTCCAAGCCTAGCCACTCAGCCCCTACCCAGATGTCTGTCTCCCTTTCCTCCAACCCTAGCCACTCAGCCCCTACCCAGATGTCTGTCTCCCTTTCCTCCAAGCCTAGCCACTCAGCCACTACCCAGATGTCTGTCTCCCTTTCCTCCAAACGTAGCCACTCAGCCCCTACCCAGATGTCTGTCTCCCTTTCCTCCAACCCTAGCCACTCAGCCCCTACCCAGATGTCTGTCTCTCTTTCCTCCAACCCTAGCCACTCAGCCCCTACCCAGATGTCTGTCTCCCTTTTCTCCAACCCTAGCCACTCAGCCCCTACCCAGATGTCTGTCTCCCTTTTCTCCAACCCTAGCCACTCAGCCCCTACCCAGATTGCGTTGTCACAATCTTTGCTCTCTCTCTCCCACTACTCTATCCTATCATCTCTCCCTTCTGCTAAATCCTTCTCCCTCCTGTCTCCTGATTCTGCCTCTTCTACCTTACTCTCCTCCCTTTCCGCATCCTATGACTCTCTATGTCCCCTTTCCTCCCGGCCGGCTCGGCCCTACCCTCCTGCTCCGTGGCTGAGTGACTCATTGCAAGTTTATAGAACAGGGCTGCAGGCAGCTGAGCGAAAATGGAGGAAAACTAAACTTCCGGAGGACCTATCATTATTTCACTTCCTCCTCTCTACCTTCTCTTCTTCTGTATCCGCTGCTAAAGCCTCTAAATGTCAAGCTTCTGCCTCAAACCCTAGGAAACTCTTTACCACCTTGTCATCCCTTCTTAGTCCTCCACCCTCCCCCCTCCCCACTCTGTGGATGACTTTGTCACCATTTTAAAAAGAAGGTTTACGACAGCCGCTCCTTATTCACTCAGCCTATTGAGTCCACTGGTCCCACACAGAACTAACCTACGCCTTGACCTCTTTCTCCCCTCTCTCTCCAGATGAAATCCTGTGACTGATGAGGTCTGGCCACCTGACAACCTGCCCGCTCGACCCCATCCCCTCCTCCAGACCATCTCTGGAGACCTTCTCCCATTCCTAATTTCCCTCAACTCATCCCTAACTACTTTCTGCATCCCCTCTGACTTCAAAATGGCCAGAGTCACTCCCTTCCTCAAGAAACCAACAATTGACTCATCTGACATAAAAAACTACAGACCTGTATCACTTCTTTCTTTTCTTTCCAAAACACTTGAGCGTGCTGTCTCTGATCAACTCTCTCGTTGTAGCTCAGAGTGATTTTCTTGACCTTAACCATTCAGACTTCAAGATGGGTCACTCAACCGAGACTGCTCTTCTCTGTGTTACGGAGCCTCTCCTCACTGCCAAAGTTGACTCTCTCCTCTGTTCTCACCCTGTCATTCTGTGCAAACATCAAAGCAGTGACTCGCTCCTTCAGGTTCATGCTCTACAACATCCGTAGAGTACGACCCGACCTCGCACAGGAAGTGGTACAGTGACTCGCTCTGCAGGTTCATGCTCTACAACATCCGTAGAGTACGACCCTGCATCACACAGGAAGTATTGCAGGTCCTAATCTATGCGCTTGTTATCTCCTGTCCTCGACTACTGCAACTCGCTATTGGCTGGGCTCCCTACTTGCGCCATTGAACCCCTGCAACTTATCCAGAACGCTGCAGCTCACCTGGTTTTCAACCTTCCCAAGTTCTCCCATGTCACCCTGCTCCTCCGCACACTCCACTGGCTTCCAGTCGAAGCTCGCATCCACTACAAGACCATGATGCTTGCCTACAGAGCAGCAAGAGGAAATGCCCCTCCCTACCTCTAGGCTATGCTCAAACCCTACACCCCAACCCGAGCACTCCATTCTGCCACTTCTGGTCTCTTGGCAAAAACTAAAGTGTCAACATGCCAACATGTATATACTTTTGAAAGGTTATGAATTGTTTAGATTTCTGTTCAACATCCAAATTGTTTCAGAGACATTGGGACTTCAATGTGGTCTGGGTTGTGTTTTCTCACAAGAGTACAGCATGTAAGATGTTTAAGCTCTTCCAAAGTACTAGTCCCTGCATTGTCCTACTCTGTGTTTATCAATGCCAGCCAACAACATGTTGTCTTATCATCATCAATTATTCAGTCATCTATTCAGTCATCTATTCAGTCATGTATTTCTCTATTTCTTTGATATGATGGGTAGACAATACCAGCAATATTCTGAACAAAGCATTGGAAGGTTTTCTGTTACATTGTGTCCCTGTGTCAGGCTCTGGCCATAGAGAAGCCCATTGTCTTCTCTATGTAGCCATGGTCAGAGTCTGACAGGTCTTTTCTTTCTGTTTCTGGTGGTGGTTTGTGTGGGATTCCTAATTAGAGGCAGCTGTAGCGCATCTTATCTAATTAGGGATCCTACATAGGTTTGTATTTCACACAGGGTTGTGGGTCGTTATCGTTATAGGTATATATCATCATATATATATTTCTAAGTCACGGAGAAGTACGTGTGCCATTTTATACGTTTGTCAATCGTGTTTGTTTTTTGTGAACGTTACGTTTGTACATCGTGTGTTGTTTTGTTGTGGTAGTTCGTCTTTGTGTGTTTTATTATACATAGTAAACTCAATCATACATAGTATAATAAACATGTCGAACTTGGTCTCTCATTCCACCAACGCGTGACACCCTGGTCTTTAAATGTGGCGTACACAACCAATCTAAGAGATGGCACAAGTGTAAAGGAAAGTGGCCTATTTACTAAAAGTGAAGTGTTGGAAAAACAATGGCTGTGATAATAGGCTATTTGGGTCTCTCTCTGGAGATGAAGTCATTTGGAGTGAAAAAGGAAAGATGATGTGTGAAAACGTGTAGGAATCCTGGCCGGAGGAGAGAGGCTTTGTCTGGGAAACATGTAGGGCTCCTGGCCGGAGGAGAGAGGCTGTGTCTGGGCATAGATGGAGGTGTGCGTGTGTCTGGGTGTGTGTGTCTGTGTCTGTGTGTGTGTGTGTGTGTGTGTGTGTGTGTGTGTGTGTGTCTCTGTGTGTGTGTGTGTGTGTGTGTCCGTGTGTGTGCGTGCGTGTGTGTGTGTGTGTCTGTGTGTGTGTGTCTGTGTGTGTGTGTGTGTGTCTGTGTGTGTGTGTGTGTGTGTGTGTGTGTGTGTGTGTGTCTGTGTGTGTGTGTGTGTGTATGTGTGTGTGTCTCTGTGTGTGTGTGTGTGTGTGTGTCCGTGTGTGTGCGTGCGTGTGTGTGTGTGTGTCTGTGTGTGTGTGTCTGTGTGTGTGTGTGTGTGTCTGTGTGTGTGTGTGTGTGTGTGTGTGTGTGTCTGTGTCTGTGTGTGTGTGTGTGTGTGTCTGTGTGTGTGTGTGTGTCTGTGTCTGTGTGTGTGTGTTAGTTATTATTCTAGTTGTTAATCAGAAGCCTGGAGCTCTGGACAGGGAGAGTTATAGATCAGTTATAATGGTATAGAATATCATATAGAGTGTTTATCTGGAGCAGCTCTTGTATAGCAGTATATCATATAGAGTGTGTATCTGGAGCAGCTCTTGTATAGCAGTATATCATATAGAGTGTGTATCTGGAGCAGCTCTTGTATAGCAGTATATCATATAGAGTGTGTATCTGGAGCAGCTCTTGTATAGCAGTATATCATATAGAGTGTGTATCTGGAGCAGCTCTTGTATAGCAGTATATCATATAGAGTGTGTATCTGGAGCAGCTCTTGTATAGCAGTATATCATATAGAGTGTGTATCTGGAGCAGCTCTTGTATAGCAGTATATCATATAGAGTGTGTATCTGGAGCACCTCTTGTATAGCAGTATATCATATAGAGTGTGTATCTGGAACAGCTCTTGTATAGCAGTATATCATATAGAGCGTGTATCTGGAAAAGCTCTTGTATAAGACATGATATCTGATTATCAACCACCGTCTTCTTCTTTAAAAAAAGCAGCCTTCACAAAACAAACCAACCACAAATAATCTAACTGTTTTCCGTTATAGCCCTACCCGCAATGTTGTACCAATATACGTTGTTTAGCAACACATAGTGACCAAATGGAGTGCTGCTGTTACACAAGGCTGAGTTTGCCTGATTATGCCAGAGAAAGATGAAGCATTGCTGTGTTGATAGAACAAAATTAAAATGTAATTAAAACTGGCAAGCGATGCATTGATGAAAGAAGAGTAATGACGTTACTCATCATAGTCTGTCATTCGTTAATGTGACTTATTCTGTGGCGTGAATCTGAAACCATTTTGACTTTACATTTACTGTATATGACATTCCCATCTTCAGGCAAGCTTTATCCTGGAACCCACAAGGTGAAAGCAGAAGAGGGAGCTGGGTAAAACCCTGGAAGGGGGAGCTGGCGACAGATACAAGAAGAACCAGCATGGGGTGGAAGGAGCTGGAGAAGACTGCCCAGAACAGAGTGAGATTGAGAGGTGGGGTCTATGCTCCCAAATGAATGATGGATCTAAATTGGTATGACATTCCTTTTATCATATATCATTCAGCTGTATTAAATATATATTATATATATCATTCAGCTGTATTAAATATATATTATATATATCATTCAGCTGTATTAAATATATATTATATATATCATTCAGCTGTATTAAATATATATTATATATATCATTCAGCTGTATTAAATATATATTATATATATCATTCAGCTGTATTAAATATATATTATATATATCATGCGGCTGTATTAAATATATATTATATATATCATTCAGCTGTATTAAATATATATTATATATATCATTCAGCTGTATTAAATATATATTATATATATCATTCAGTTGTATTAAATATATATTATATATATATATCATTCAGCTGTATTAAATATATATTATATATATCATTCAGCTGTATTAAATTCCTTTAACGGTGTCTGCATCCCAAATGGCGTCCTATTTCCTGCCCTATAGAGCGGTGCACTATACAGAGAGTAGGGTGCCAGTTGGGACGCAGCCTGGTACTGTTTCCTAGAGATCCATATATTTTGTGATGGTCATGTTAAATTTTGAATCATACCTGCTCTCTCTTTCAAGTGATATGTAGATCATACCTGCTCTCTCTATCAAGTCATATGTAGATCATACCTGCTCTCTCCATCAAGTCATATGAAGATCATACCTGCTCTCTCTTTCAAGTGATATGAAGATCATACCTGCTCTCTCTTTCAAGTGATATGAAGATCATACCTGCTCTCTCCATCAAGTCATATGTAGATCATACCTGCTCTCTCCATCAAGTCTTATGAAGATCATACCTGCTCTCTCTATCGTCATATGTAGATCATACCTGCTCTCTCTATCAAGTCATGTGTAGATCATACCTGCTCTCTCTATCAAGTCATATGTATATCATACCTGCTCTCTCTATCAAGTCATATGTAGATCATACCTGCTCTCTCTATCAAGTCATATGTAGATCATACCTGCTCTCTCTATCAAGTCATATGTATATCATACCTGCTCTCTCTATCCATTCATATGTATATCATACCTGCTCTCTCTATCAAGTCATATGTAGATCATACCTGCTCTCTCTATCAAGTCATATGTAGATCATACCTGCTCTCTCTATCAAGTCATGTGTAGATCATACCTGCTCTCTCTATCAAGTCATATGTATATCATACCTGCTCTCTCTATCAAGTCATATGTAGATCATACCTGCTCTCTCTATCAAGTCATATGTAGATCATACCTGCTCTCTCTATCAAGTCATATGTATATCATACCTGCTCTCTCTATCCATTCATATGTATATCATACCTGCTCTCTCTATCAAGTCATATGTAGATCATACCTGCTCTCTCTATCAAGTCATATGTAGATCATACCTGCTCTCTCTATCAAGTCATATGTAGATCATACCTGCTCTCTCTATCAAGTCATATGTAGATCATACCTGCTCTCTCCATCAAGTCAAATGAAGATCACAACTTCAATTTTAATCAGAAAACAGCATAAGCTCTTGTCAAGTAAAAAAGTTTGAACGAAAAATAAAATAAGGAATGGGTAAAAGAAGGAGACAATCTGATGTTATCCCACGAAGAAGACATTCTGATGGTTATCCCACGAAGAAGACATTCTGATGGTTATCCCACGAAGAAGACATTCTGATGTTTATCCCATGAAGAAGACATTCTGATGGTATCCCACGAAGAAGACATTCTGATGGTTATCCCACGAAGAAGACATTCTGATGGTTATCCCACGAAGGAGATAATCTGATGGTTATCCCATGAAGAAGACAATCTGATGGTTATCCCACGAAGAAGACATTCTGATGGTTATCCCACGAAGGAGACAATCTGATGGTTATCCCACGAAGAAGACATTATGATGGTTATCCCACGAAGGAGACAATCTGATGGTTATCCCACGAAGAAGACATTATGATGGTTATCCCACGAAGAAGACATTCTGATGGTTATCCCACGAAGAAGACATTATGATGGTTATCCCACGAAGAAGACATTCTCTTTTACTTTCCTCCCACTAGATGAAGTCGTGTATAGTCCTTACCCTCCAAGGTGGAACACTGTCTGTCTCACAACTTCAACACATTTACACCACCAGTCAAAAGTTTTACAACACCTACTCATTCAAGGATTTTCTTTATTTGTACTATTTTTCTACATTGTAACTACATCAAAACTATTAAATAACACATATGGAACCATGTAGTAACCAAAAAAGTGTTAAACAAATCAAAATATATTTTATATTTGAGATTCTTCAAATAGCCACCCTTTGCCTTGATGACAGCTTTGCACACTCTTGGCATTCTCTCAACCAGCTTCATGAGGTAGTCACCTGGAATGCATTTCAATTACAGGTGTGCCTTGTTGAAAGTAAACTTGTGGAATTTCTTTGAGCCTATCAGTTGTGTTGTGACAAGGTATACAGAAAATAGCCCTATTATGGCAAGCGAAACCACAGTTTCCATAATGTTCCATAATCAATAATGTAAATACAGTGCTGTATGTGAGGATGATCCTTTACAAAGCCATTTCAGATAATATGTGGGTGAAGATTATTTTGTCATGTCTAGAAAGGGGGAAAGCAAGGTTATATATTGACCAATAGTTAGAATTATAAGGTTCTATCTGCAATAATTACTCTGAGATAATTGTCTTAAATTTCATAACCCCCATAGATTTTTTAATCTTGTATTATTTAACTTAAAGACATGCATTGGGTGTTTAGATTACTGCATAGGTGGAGAAGAATGTACAGAATATGTCAATAACTACATTTTGACAAAAATGCAGATAGAGCCAAGATCTTGCAATATAATTACAGAGGCACATATCACAATTCACACAGTTACAACATGCATAAGGGGAAATCCAACATTCCTCCAAAACTGTAAACTCTGACAGTACGGCCTAGCATTGACTGTCCCTCCCCACATTCATCCAACATTGGCAATATGGCAACTTCATTCCCCTCCACTAGTGAAGAATTGCTCATCCTGCAAGCTCAGTTTAGTTCAGTGTGATGGCTCTTGGCAGGTAGGGGTGTTATTGATCATCCTGCAAGCTCAGTTTAGTTCAGTGTGATGGCTCTTGGCAGGTAGGGGTGTTATTGATCATCCTCCAAGCTCAGTTTAGTTCAGTGTGATGGCTCTTGGCAGGTAGGGGTGTTATTGATCATCCTCCAAGCTCAGTTTAGTTCAGTGTGATGGCTCTTGGCAGGTAGGGGTGTTATTGATCATCCTCCAAGCTCAGTTTAGTTCAGTGTGATGGCTCTTGGCAGGTAGGGGTGTTATTGATCATCCTCCAAGCTCAGTTTAGTTCAGTGTGATGGCTCTTGGCAGGTAGGGGTGTTATTGATCATCCTCCAAGCTCAGTTTAGTTCAGTGTGATGGCTCTTGGCAGGTAGGGGTGTTATTGATCATCCTCCAAGCTCAGTTTAGTTCAGTGTGATGGCTCTTGGCAGGTAGGGGTGTTATTGATCATCCTCCAAGCTCAGTTTAGTTCAGTGTGATGGCTCTTGGCAGGTAGGGGTGTTATTGATCATCCTGCAAGCTCAGTTTAGTTCAGTGTGATGGCTCTTGGCAGGTAGGGGTGTTATTGATCATCCTGCAAGCTCAGTTTAGTTCAGTGTGATGGCTCTTGGCAGGTAGGGGTGTTATTGATCATCCTCCAAGCTCAGTTTAGTTCAGTGTGATGGCTCTTGGCAGGTAGGGGTGTTATTGATCATCCTGCAAGCTCAGTTTAGTTCAGTGTGATGGCTCTTGAAAGGTAGGGGTGTTATTGATCATCCTGCAAGCTCAGTTTAGTTCAGTGTGATGGCTCTTGGCAGGTAGGGGTGTTATTGATCATCCTCCAAGCTCAGTTTAGTTCAGTGTGATGGCTCTTGGCAGGTAGGGGTGTTATTGATCATCCTCCAAGCTCAGTTTAGTTCAGTGTGATGGCTCTTGGCAGGTAGGGGTGTTATTGATCATCCTCCAAGCTCAGTTTAGTTCAGTGTGATGGCTCTTGGCAGGTAGGGGTGTTATTGATCATCCTCCAAGCTCAGTTTAGTTCAGTGTGATGGCTCTTGGCAGGTAGGGGTGTTATTGATCATCCTCCAAGCTCAGTTTAGTTCAGTGTGATGGCTCTTGGCAGGTAGGGGTGTTATTGATCATCCTCCAAGCTCAGTTTAGTTCAGTGTGATGGCTCTTGGCAGGTAGGGGTGTTATTGATCATCCTCCAAGCTCAGTTTAGTTCAGTGTGATGGCTCTTGGCAGGTAGGGGTATTATTGATCATCCTCCAAGCTCAGTTTAGTTCAGTGTGATGGCTCTTGCTTTGCCGGAGGCCACCTGTGGGCCGGCTTAAATTGGCACTGAGATAGACAGATAGATAGATAGATAGATAGATAGATAGATAGATAGATAGATAGATAGATAGATAGATAGATAGATAGATAGATAGATAGATAGATAGATAGATAGATAGATAGATAGATAGATAGATAGATAGATAGATAGATAGATAGATAGATAGATAGATAGATAGATAGATAGATAGATAGATAGATAGATAGATAGATAGATAGATAGATAGATAGATAGATAGATAGATAGATAGATAGATAGATAGATAGATAGATAGATAGATAGATAGATAGATAGATAGCCAGAACAAAAATACACAAAAGATAGATACATGATACATAGTGCGGCAGTATGAAAAAGTATAAAAATACATGAAGTGTGGAGTGCAAAAAGCTATAAAAATATATTGCATAGTATGGGTGAATGGCTGAATATGTGTTAGGTGAAAAAATATATAAAAATATTGCAAGTTGATATAGATAAAAAATGAGTATTTGCATGGTTAACTATACTATACAGGTCGATGGCAGAGAAATACTTAATTAGCTAAATGTGTGTATGATATAAGTGAGGGTAATAATAGTTTACTTAATATACAGACTGGTTAAATGAACAGGTAGGTGAATATTTGCATGGTTAAATTAACTGTACAGGTAAATATACAGTTATATTTACAGGTAATGAATATTTGCATGGTTACATTAACTAAACAGGTAAATATACAGTTAAATATACAGGTAAGTGAATACATTAACTGGACACGTAAATGACAGGAAGAGATACTTTAATAGTGTTGGATCGCGTCAATTCAAATCTGGTATTGGAATAAGATAAGACATCAGGAGCTGTTTCAAACTAAGCTAAGTTTATTAAATGCAAATGTATAAATGATAAGTATGAAGGTTCGTATACGGGCTCACTGAAACACCACGCAGGGCGGACAGAGAACTGACTACAGTTTCACGTGTTCTTCTTTAAATACCCCAGACAGAGTTAGTTCCGGTTTCCGAACAGACCGGTCAGGGTAGAGGCTGAGTGTGGTTTAGACTTACTCAGCCTATCCGTTGGCGCACGGGTTGGTCCCAACCCCTTGGCGCTCTGTCTCCGGGCAAAGTTGTTGTTTCGAGTAGCCAAGTACACCTACAGCAACACCCTGATATTATGTTAACAAAGTATGAATAGGTTATTAACTAAAAGGTCAGGTCCCCACAATCCCCCTTTTCACACCCTCTGGGTGTGACTTCAAAATGCATTTGGACCCCCATAAAATTGCAGGCGAATTTTAGGATTCCCCCTTTTGACACCATTCAATGGTGTCACTACAAATGACAGTTTAGACAGAACATAAACACAAGAAAGATATCAAAATATAAAACTAGTACAAGATATGAAAATATAAAAACTGGTACAAGATATGAAAATATAAAAACTGGTACAAGATATGAAAATATAAAAACTGGTACAAGATATGAAAATATAAAAACTGGTACAAGATATGAAAATATAAAAACCTGCTATTCCTCCTCTACACCGAACATGTACTGAGTTGACTACCAGTCACTCAGGAATCCTTTACCTTCACATTAGGAGGAGTAAACAATCACATGAGTAATAAAACAAACGGTAAAAAGGATAAGCTGTAAAAAGAAATGAATAAAATCTGTAAAGAGAACACACATGTACTTTCCCTTTTAGGCATACCATGGATCATCCAACTTTGTCTCAGAGTCAGTAGCAGAGTCATCTGCATTATCCTGTACCGGCAACAACGGCATCATACCTGACGCCTCCACCACTCTTACCACTGACTTCCTGAGACAAGGGACCAAGCATGCCGCACAACACATTAACAACAAAAACACAAGTACAAGGGTCAGAAACCCCGTAACCACCATAGAAGAATACTTGCCGAACCAGCCACCCAACCAGGAGAACATCCCCCCGCTCTCCACTCCAGCCATGCCCTTCATCTCTGCCGATAATTTATCCAAGCCAACGAGGGCCTTCGTGATGCTCCCGTCAGGGCTAGTATTGTTAGGGATAAACGTACAGCATTGCTCCCCAAACATCTTGCATACCCCCCCTTTATTAGCAAGTACCATGTCTAAAGCCAGTCTATTCTGCCTGGCCACCCTAGAGGTGGCTTCTAATTGCTCAGACATTCCTGTCAGAGCGGTGCGTGTGTAATTAACAAATCTCTGTTGATTATAGTAAATATAATTTATCCAGGAGCGCTGTTTAGCAGCGTCTATGGCGGGTCCAATAATAGGCAGGAGATGCCAAAACCCATCATTTCTATTTAATGCTTGGAATTCTTCAGGAACCCCCACAGGCACCCCCAACAGGTTATGCCCTATTTCAGTCCCAGCTGACCATGGGGCACTACGCTTCCTTCTTCTAGTCTCACCTTTATCTGGCTCTAGATCAGCTGCTCTCACTAATTGGTCTGAGGAAACATCAATAATGGTTAGTGGCACAATTAAGCTGGCAAGGGCACATGTGCCCTGCCAGTCCCCCTGTAGTATGGGAACCAATTTCCTATTGGGTCCACAGATCCACCATACATCAGCCACACCCTTAGTCTGATTCTTACCCTGCCCCGGCCAAGTGCTGTTCTTAGTGACACTTGTAGCACAATCTCCCATTGGTAGCCTACCATAGTTCCTTCCTTTACCTGTCCCAGTGACACAACTATAGTTACCTCCATAGGCCTGTACACCTGCTGGTGCCTTCTGTGGGGGAATTTCAGGGAAGATCAGGCTCAGGGCTTTACATAGGGTAGAGTTTGGCAGTGAATGGTAGAATTCCTCTATTATACACTGCCATCCTTCCCCTTCAGCTAAGGCAAATGGGTGGGTTGCCAACCCCGGCCTTGCATGCCCACAGATTACGCAGTCCTACCTTCCTAATGTTCTAGCAGTATATCTCATATAAGCCAACCACATATTTTCCCTCCCTTCATAGCCAGTTTCTGTCCCCAATTGGTCACTGTCCGTTATATCCCTAACATTAACCACCTGAACAGGGTTTGGTACCTTAGTGGGTTGAAGTTGGGCTGGTCCTGGAGTGGTGGTATGGTTCAGCTGGGTCTGTTTCTCCCCAACTGCAGGGCTGGGTGCGACCATGATGGTGAACACACCCATGGTGTCTGGTCCGGTTCGTACTGCTGCCAAGGTGTACACACCTGCATCTGTAAGTTTAATGTCTTGGATGGTTAATAGGATTTCATCTCCCTCACATGCACCCCCCTGTGCACCCCTTATCATTGAAAATCTTGCTGCTTTAGAAGCATCACCTACTGCATATGGATAACTTCTACGCCACTCCCAGAAAGTGCCAACATTCGTGATCATATAATCCCAGTATGGACACCATTTTCCTCCACACAGGTAAATACCTCTTTTTAACACATGGGGATACATGTTGTTACAATTCTCCTTCTGGTTCCAAGTGCAACCAGTGTCCCCGATTCCACTAGCCCTATTCCTCCATGACCAAATCTTACATGGTTCTAGGGATATAACTTGAGATTCCCCTTCCTGCAAAGTAATGACTATATTATAATACTGGTTGGATGTCACTACTCCCCAAAGGGTCAGCCCCACTATCCACCATAACATCCTCCCCATCTGCAACCAAGTCCTGTTTTACTTGATCTAGAGTTCTTTCTGGCACTATATCTTTGGCACAATGTGTTCTGTGGTACCACCCGTCCTTCTTGCTCGCACGTACCCTCAGCGAGTGACTTGATACCTCTTTCACCTGAAAAGGTCCCTCCCACCGTGGCTCTGTCCACTTTCTGGAATGCACCTTCACTCTCACCCAGTCCCCGACCAGGATGTCTCTGCTCTCGTCCGTGGTTTCTACCGCAGGAGTGCGCACTTCCACCACCTGTTTGGACAATCTTTCAACAAGAGAAATGAGTGCCTGCATATAGTCTGTGTATCTGATTTTTGCAATGTCTAGCCTAGGCATACTAAGATTGTCCGCTGGTGGCCCTGGCATTCTACGTCCTGTCATAAGCTCATGTGGAGTCAAGTGGGTGTCAGACCCAGGTGAGTTTCTCATTGACATTAGAGCAAGGGGTAGGGCATCTACCCATTTTAATTTGGTGCCTGCCATGATCTTGGCCATTTTCCGTTTCAGAGTTTGGTTTGCGCGCTCAACAAGTCCCTGTGATTGAGGGTGATAGACTGACCCAAACTTATGAGTAATCCCTAGGGCTTGTTCCACCTCTCTCAGGTGTTCATTCTTGAAATGGGTGCCATTGTCAGAGCGGATCATTCGTGGGACCCCATATCTTGGAATGAGGTCCCGTCTCAACCACTTGACTACGGCTTTTGCATCTTCTCTTGCTGTGGGGATGGCCTCCACCCATCGGGTGAATCTGTCAACCATTACCAACAGGTATCTTTTTCCTTCCACCCTATTGTCCTGTCCCATGTCGGTGAAGTCAATGCAGATGTCTTGGAATGGTGCATCAGGTATGGGGAAGCTGCCTATCACTGCTCCGAGTGATACTTTGTTGTTGTATTGTCTGCACACTTCACAACTTTCAGATGTCTCTCTGGCCATGTCCAACATGTTTGGATGCCACCATGCCTTTTCAACTGACTTTGCGACACTCTTCCACCCTCCATGAGCCTTCTCATGCTCTTCCCTTAAGATTGATCTGAGAAGTTTTGCAGGTCCCACTGTCTTTCCTGTGTGAGATCTCCAAATCCCTTGGTGGTCCTGCCTTGCTCCCTGTCTGTTCCATACATTTTGTTCGTAAGCGCCTGCTGCTTCTTGCAACTGTCTTACTGTGTCTGCTGTCAACTCCTCCTGTCCTTGAGTGGCTCGTTGCACCATTTGCTGGGCAGTGAAGCCCCCTGCATCCTTTGCTGCCTGATCAGCCCGATCGTTTCCTTCTCTCACTCTGGTGCTTTCTCTGCTGTGACCCTTGCACTTCATTATTGCCACTCGTTCAGGGAGCTGGATTGCATCAATTAGCTTCTGTACTTCAACTTTGTGTTTGATAGGTTCATTTGAGCTGGTCACAAATCCCCTCCGCATCCATTGTGGTCCATCAATGTGTGCAATCCCATGTGCGTAGGCAGAGTCTGTGTAAATGTCCACATTCTTCCCTTCACTCAATTGCAGAGCTCTCCTTAATGCCCTGAGTTCAGCCAGTTGTGCTGAGCCTTCATTTGGATCTAACCGTTTTGCCTCTATTACTTCATGTTCCCCTTCCTTGGTCTGTTTCACCACAGCGTAGGCAGCAATATTCCCTTCTGTTGGGTCTTTTGACCTATAACAGCAACCGTCTGTGAACAGAATAGTCTTGTTGCCGTCCAGGGGTGAGTTGTGTAGGTCCATTCGAACCTTGATTTGTTTGGCCGCTCTGTCTTCACATATATGCGGTTCCCCTTGGCCCATGCCATCAGTCATGTTGGTTGTGGTGGTCACATAGGTGATGTGTTTTGCAGTGATGGCCTTTGTTATGTTGGATTTTCTTTTGCTGGACAACGTGAAAAGTTTAGAGCCAATAAAAGCTGTTACTCCATGGTCTGTGTTGATTTCCAGTGGATGTCTCATTACGATGTGGGCCGTTTTGCCTACAGCTTTGGCAATGGCAGCCATGTGTCTGGCACAATCAGTTTGTCCTATCTCAATATTGTCCAACTTCGCACTGTAGTAGTGCAATACTCTTCTCTCCCCCTTTTGTTTCTGATAAAGGATGGAATGCACATAACCATCCCTTTCAGAAACATCCAAGCAAAATGGTGTGGTGTAATCAGGTAAAGACAGTGCTTCCGCCTGTGCCAGCGTCTGTTTAAGTTGGATGAAGGTTGCCTCTGCTTCTGGAGTCCATTTAAGGACAGCTGTGAGATTTCTGTTCCCTGCCTCTCTCAGGATTGCTCGTAATGGTTCCACTTTAAGGCAGTATTCAGGCACGTGTGTTCTGCTGTATCCAGTAAGGCCAAGAAAAGACAACAGATGTTGTACCGTAGTGGGTTTGGGATGTTCCAAGATTGACGTCCTCTGCGCCGTAGAGACAGCCTGTCCTTTCCCTGACAGTACTCTTCCCAGAAACTGTACACTTCTCCTGCAGCATTGTACTTTGTCCTTCTTTACTTTATACCCTTTCTCGGCCACTAAGAGGAGGAGGGATTTGGTAGCTTGCAGACAGGACTCGGCGGTGGGTGCTGCCAATAGGAGGTCATCAACGTATTGGAGTAGCGTCACTCCGTCCGGCAAGACAAGTTCCTCAAGGTGGCCCTTCAGGACAGCATTGAAGATCCCCGGAGAGTCACGGTAGCCTTGTGGAAGACGAGAGTATGTGAATTTTTGCCCCCTGTAGGTGAATGCAAACAGTGGCTGAGAGTCTGGATGTAATGGGATACAGAAGAATGCGTTTGCCAGGTCCACCACGGTGAACCAGTCTTGGGTAGGCGAAATGTTTTGCAGGGCCAGATACGGGTCCGGGACAGGTCTAACGTCAGGCACAGTCACATCATTAATTGGTCTGAAATCCTGTACCATCCTCCATTTTCCTGTGTCCCCTTTTTTAACTGGTAAGATTGGAGTGTTCCAGTCAGATTTGGTTGGATATATCACATTCCCTTTGAGAAGTCCTGAAATGGTGGTCTCAATTCCCCTTGTCTTTTCTTCACTGAGGGGGTATTGGCGTCTGCAAACTGGGACTGCAATATCATTTCCTCTTGTAATTGTAATGACTACAGGGGGCACTTCAACAAGGCCTACATCCTCAGGGGTAGATGTCCATAGTTGTTCTGGTAGCTGATTGAAAATATTGACTGTGTCAGGATGGTCAGTCATTTCCCTTCCATGGTAACGGGATCGTCTTGCCACTTCAGGCTTTCCTACGTCATCCACATTCAGCAGAATTCTCCACACCTGATTTTCATTCATGACTGCGCTCTCTATCTTGTTACAGGCACTCTTGTTCCATTGCAGGCAACTTGCCTGTTTGACCGCCGGCCCCAATGACCTGGCTTCGTAGCCAAATCCCACCAGGAGTGTGACATGTGGTACAGAATCATCAGCCAGTGTGTACCACTTGTCAGTTAGTACTACATCTCCATCCATTACCATGCACTTAGTTGCCACTCCCTCTTTGAGTATATACATGTGATTACTTGTCACCATTGGTCGCCTATCCTCCATTTCCTCCTCCCAGACTTCGTCGTATGCTTCATCCAGATCTCTAGAGTAATTCATTGTCACATGTGGAGGGTCCTCAGGAGGGTAGTATGCGTTCAAAGTCTGTATCCATGCTTTCCACAACTGGAATTCTCTACATACTCTGGGCGCATCTGGGTCAGTATCTAGTAACTTCAGCCAGTAGATGTACGCCTGTTCCTCTTCTTCCTCCTCTGGGTGTGTTCCCAGGCACAACATGCGAGGGGGGTCAGAGAGTTCCTTCATGAGTGTTGGCATGAGCTCTCCAATTGGTGTGATGGAGGCATGCAACCCCTCTTGGTTACAATAAATGCTGCACCCTAGTTTGGACAACAGGTCACGCCCCATCAACCCCACGGAGCACTCTAGTTTATGTAGAAACTGGTGTGTTACTTTTAGGTCATCCCATACAACCTCCAATGGAACTGTATACGGCTTTCTCATTATAGCCCCAGAAACCCCAGAGAAAGCCTGTGTCCTGGTAGTGAGTGGATATGTTGCTTGTACAGAAGACCATGTGCATCCTGTATCAATCAACATATCATGTTTCCTCCCTCCTATAAAACATGTCACTACTGGCTCTGATCCTGGGGGAAATGTATAGATGTTGGTGTTCTGGTCGTATTGGGTTTCTGGGCGTCTTCATTGGTAATTTGAATCATTTCCTCCCATCCATGACATGCTTGGTAGGAGTGCTGCATTCGGGACCGGCTCCCCTGCAGGAAATGGCTGTCTTGGAGGTTGCTGTTGGTGCTGTTGGCTAGTAAAACTTGGTCCTGGAGGTCCTCCCCTCTGCCAACTCCCATTTCCCTGGAACCTTGGTCCTTGTGTCCTCCAGTTGCCTCCCCCTTTTTCCAATCCTCTATTCCTCCGCCGACCTTGTCTACCACCTCGTGGGCAGTTTCTGGCATAATGCCCTGGTTGACCACAGTTGTAACATATGATAATGTCCCGTGGAGGCGGGCCATAATTTTGCTGGGGGTTGGGGAAATACATCTCCCCCATCCACATTTGTCCCATTATTGGAGGCGCCATCATTCCCATTCCTGCCATGGTTTGTACAACAGCAGCTACTGTAGCAGGGTCACTTCCTGTCGTACTCCCAGGGGTCACCCCAGCAGGGGTACTGGTAACCACCAGCTGTTTCCCTGGTTTGTCTTCTATTAGCTGCTTTTTTAGTACTTTCTTCTGTAACTGTTTAATCTCATCCTCCTCTCTCCTTTTTCCTTCTCTCCACCGTTCTACATGGTGTTGTGCTATTTCTGTAAACTCTACGATGGATTTGGCTGTAAGCGCCACAACCTTCTCACACTCGACCCTGGCCTGATCTGGGAGTCCTCCCAAACAACTTGCTAGAAATAGATGGCTCATGGTGGGTTTTGTGGGTTCTTCGTTCCATGCCTGCCTCCAAAGGCCCTTTGCTCTTTTCATGTAGGCTGGTATGGACTCATCTTCTTTCAGTGTCAGAGTTCTCATCAACTCGGGTCTTGCTTGAGTAGGGTACTTTCTTCTTATTGAGTCCCAGATATCTGTGCGGAAAGGGTCGAAGCCGGTGTTTGACCCCACTTGTCCTCTTAGTCCTGCTGCTGTCAGTATGTCCCTACATTCTTGGTCTCCCATGCATCTGTTCATTACTGCTACTATATCACCTATGGTGAGTTCGTCCGCTGTAGTGAGGCTCTCAAATGCTTTCACCCACCGGTGTCCAGATTCCTCAGGCTGGGGTAGACTGTCCACTAGGGTCTGCACATCTCTGTGTGCCCAGGGCTTATAGACAGTCGCCCCTCCAGGGGCTTCCCTCAATGGGTATTGTCCGCTGCTGGTGTCTCTCTGAGTCTTTGCCCTTGTTCGGTGTGCAGGTCCTTCTTCATCCCAAATATCCCCTTGGAAGGCCCCATAGAGCATTTTTGTTGTTCCTCTATCTTCACATTCTTCCTCTTCTTCCTCCACTTCCCCTAAGTTAATGTATGGGCCTCTTCTGGGCTCAGGTTTTTTCTGCTGTAGTGTCCGCCTCAGCTCTTCTTCCCCTTCCATCACTTCTTGTTCTCTTCTCTTCAACTCTCTCTCTAGGTCTGGGTCATTCTCCTCCCTTCCACTGCGTAGGGGTGCACTTTCACTCTTCCTCCCACTGGTTATACTCCCTTGTTCAGATTCCTCACTCTCTCGTTCCAGCCTACTAATCTGGGCAAGCCCCTCCCTCAGTTCTTGTGTAGCTGTCAGTAAGGTCTGTATGTCTCCCCTACTTGCCCATGTTTCGTTCATTCCTCCTTCTTTTTGTTGGTAATGTACTTGTCCAGTTAATTCTAAAACTGGGGCCATTCTTTTTGGTTGGACGTTATATGGTGGGGGAGCTGTAGGTAGGGTTGGATATAACCGGTTCTTCACCTTTGTTTGTCCTGTTTTTTCCTCCCAAAGTTTCTTCAGTTTTTCTAACATAGCTAAACCAATTCGTTCCTTCAATTTTGTTTTTTCCATGGCATCTTTGGTCTTTCCTTTGCGAGGTTCTCCTTCATTTTTCCATTCACTTTCTGCCTTTCTAGTTTTCTTCTTTAAGGCTTCTATGATTAATCCTGGTTCTCCTTTTTCTGGAATTCCATCCTCAGCCATTATGCATCCATCTTCAATCCATTCTTTATATAGTTTTCCTCCCCTTTTCTTCCACTCTTTACCCTCCTTACCTCCATTCATTTCTAGAGTAGATTTTAACACCTTGACTATTTTATCCGTCATGTTTACTTTTAGTTTTATTAATTAATTGTTATTATCAGATACACATATATTATTAATACATATATCTATATATTTTTAGTCAATTACACCTTTTCTGTATAATAATAATCTTCTAATAGTAATAACCTTCTACACATACAATACTTATGAATATAGTTATTATTCCTTGTGTGTTTTTTTTAATATTATTCAACAATATCCATTATAAGCTTCCTTCAACTTCAGCGTCGTTTATAATCACACAATGTTGCTTTTATGTTACTATTTTTACATACTCACACGGTAAACTCTATTACTCTACTCTTCTCCTCGTGCCAGCCACGCCCCTACACGGTATAATTTATTGCACTATTTTTCTCTTCGTGCCAGCCAGACCAGTACACGGTATAATTTATTACACAATTTTTCTCCTCGTGCCAGCCACACTTGTACACGGTAAAATCTATTACACTATTTTTCTCCTCGTGCCAGCCACACTTGTACACGGTAAAATCTATTACACTATTTTTCTCCTCGTGCCAACCACACTTGTACACGGTAAAATCTATTACACTATTTTTCTCCTCGTGCCAACCACACTTGTACACGGTAAAATCTTATACCATGGTTTTAACCTTCACAGTTATCAAACATTTGCATCATATCACTTTTAGTAAATTAACATATTATCTGTACATTTCAATTGTCCACTTACATCAAACAGGTGTTTCACAAATTTAATTTGGATAAAGCCAATATGCAGAATTTCAGTTATATAAACAATAGGTATCTGCTTACCTGTTTTTAGAAGTCCGGACACTTTGTGAAACACGGTTCAACGACAGTGATGTCCAATGGGCTGGCCAAATCCCAGCGAAATCCCGATACCAAATCACGTCGGGTGTCACCAATTGTTGGATCGCGTCAATTCAAATCTGGTATTGGAATAAGATAAGACATCAGGAGCTGTTTCAAACTAAGCTAAGTTTATTAAATGCAAATGTATAAATGATAAGTATGAAGGTTCGTATACGGGCTCACTGAAACACCACGCAGGGCGGACAGAGAACTGACTACAGTTTCACGTGTTCTTCTTTAAATACCCCAGACAGAGTTAGTTCCGGTTTCCGAACAGACCGGTCAGGGTAGAGGCTGAGTGTGGTTTAGACTTACTCAGCCTATCCGTTGGCGCACGGGTTGGTCCCAACCCCTTGGCGCTCTGTCTCCGGGCAAAGTTGTTGTTTCGAGTAGCCAAGTACACCTACAGCAACACCCTGATATTATGTTAACAAAGTATGAATAGGTTATTAACTAAAAGGTCAGGTCCCCACAATAGCTAAATGTGTGTATGATATAATTTAGGTTAATAATAATAATTCCGTTAAAATACAGTCCTTAGTGCGCAGGGTTTAATTACAGATAAATGCACGTATTGCACATTCGATATACTAAAAGCAATGAAAAAGATACAACTGACAGGATACTAATATGCATTCCTGGGGGAATGACAACGTAAGTTTAGTCCAAGAATGACTTACAATATTGCACGTGATATGATATAACAACTGTACATGAATATGTATATACAGACCTGAATGAATAAATAAGTCCTGATTGAATGAGTGATTACAATCACACCACAACACAAACTCACTGATTGTGCTCCTGTACTCCTCCTCCTGCCCACCCCTGATGCACCCTACAATTGCAGAGTCATCTGAGAACTTCTGTAGGTGGCATGTTTCATAGTTATATCTGAAGTCCGAGGTAGTAGTAGTAGTAGGTAGTTGTAGTAGTAGAAGTAGTAACAGTAGTAGTAGTAGTAGTAGTAGTAGTAGTAGTAGAAGTAGTAACAGTAGTAGTAGTAGTAGTAGTAGTAGTAGAAGTAGTAACAGTAGTAGTAGTAGTAGTAGTAGTAGTAGTAGTAGTAGTAGTAGTAGTAGTAGTAGTAGTAGTAGAAGTAGTAACAGTAGTAGTAGTAGTAGTAGAAGTAGTAACAGTAGTAGTAGTAGTAGTAGAAGTAGTAACAGTAGTAGTAGTAGTAGTAGTAGAAGTAGTAACAGTAGTAGTAGCAGTAGAAGTAGTAACAGTAGTAGTAGTAGTAGCAGTAGAAGTAGTAACAGTAGTAGTAGTAGTAGCAGTAGCGGTAGTAGTAGTAGCAGTAGTAGTAGTAGTAGTAGCAGTAGTAGTAGTAGCAGTAGTAGTAGTAGGTAGTTGTAGTAGTAGAAGTAGTAACAGTAGTAGTAGTAGTAGCAGTAGTAGTAACAGTAGTAGTAGCAGAAGTAGTAACAGTAGTAGTAGTAGTAGCAGTAGCAGTAGTAGTAGTAGTAGTAGTAGTTGTAGTAGTAGAAGTAGTAACAGTAGTAGTAGTAGTAGTAGTAGTAGTAGCAGTAGTAGTAGTAACAGTAGTAGTAGTAGTAGCAGAAGTAGTAACAGTAGTAGTAGTAGTAGCAGTAGCAGTAGTAGTTGTAGTAGTAGAAGTAGTAACAGTAGTAGTAGTAGCAGTAGTAGTAGTAGTAACAGTAGCAGTAGTAGTAGTAACAGTAGTAGTAGTAGTAGTAGTAGTAGTAGTAACAGTAGTAGTAGTAGTAGCAGTAGTAGAAGTAGTAACAGTAGTAGTAGTAGTAGTAGTAGTAACAGTAGTAGCAGTAGTAGAAGTAGTAGTAGTAGTAGTAGTAGTAGTAGTAGTAGTAGTAGTAACAGTAGTAGTAGTAGTAGCAGTAGTAGAAGTAGTAACAGTAGTAGTAGTAGTAGCAGTAGTAGAAGTAGTAACAGTAGTAGTAGTAGTAGTAACAGTAGTAGTAGTAACAGTAGTAGTAGTAGTAGTAGTAGTAACAGTAGTAGTAGTAGTAGTAGCAGTAGTAGAAGTAGTAACAGTAGTAGTAGTAGTAGTAGTAGTAGTAGCAGTAGTAGAAGTAGTAACAGTAGTAGTAGTAGTAGTAGTAGTAGCAGTAGTAGAAGTAGTAACAGTAGTAGTAGTAGTAGTAGAAGTAGTAACAGTAGTAGTAGTAGTAGTAGTAACAGTAGTAGTAGTAGTAGCAGTAGTAGAAGTAGTAACAGTAGTAGTAGTAGTAGTAGTAGTAGTAACAGTAGTAGTAGTAGCAGTAGTAGAAGTAGTAACAGTAGTAGTAGTAGTAGTAACAGTAGTAGTAGTAGTAGCAGTAGTAGAAGTAGTAACAGTAGTAGTAGTAGTAGTAACAGTAGTAGTAGTAGTAGTAGTAGTAACAGTAGTAGTAGTAGTAGTAGCAGTAGTAGAAGTAGTAACAGTAGTAGTAGTAGTAGTAGTAGCAGTAGTAGAAGTAGTAACAGTAGTAGTAGTAGTAGTAGTAGTAGCAGTAGTAGAAGTAGTAACAGTAGTAGTAGTAGTAGAAGTTGTTTATTGATCCCAACTTGATGTTAATCTACATTCAAACTTTCCCCTCAACTAATTGAAGTGCACATAACAAATGTACCATCCTAATTGGAACCCTATTCCCTATCTAGTGTACAACTTTTGACCAAGGCCCATAGGGCTCTGGTCAAATGTAATGCACGTTATAGAGAATAGAGTGTCATTTGGAATACAGACTAAGTAACATCCTAATAACAGTAGACTACGAGCTGAATAAATCACACAGAAAGGTCGTCATCTATGACAAAGACTCAGTGACTCAGTGAGTGCATCTAGTTTGAATAACAGAGTTGTTATTAATATTATTTAAATGAGTGAAACTACACTAACACACTCTTCATTACACTGATCTCCATCGTAGTATGGTTAATTCATTATAATTTTGTTCAGTAATGTCTTAATCATATATTAATAATTCATGTCTAAAGCTATTACAACTTTAATTCATTGGGTAGTACGTTTTCATTTAGCTAACTAAAAACTTGATAAATTTGTCTTCTGGCTGTTTCAATTGCTTAGTCTGGAATTAGAAATTATTAGCTAATGTATATATTGTTCCTAACTTTTTGAATGAACAAAATATATCTAGGGGACTTACCTTTTAAATCACTAACACCACGTACTCCTGTTTTAACCCATCTCTCTCTCTCTCTAGGTCAGTTAGACAGCCAGGTCCTGTAGGTCAGTTAGACAGCCAGGTCCTGTAGGTCAGTTAGACAGCCAGGTCCTGTAGGTCAGTTAGACAGCCAGGTCCTGTAGGTCAGTTAGACAGCCAGGTCCTGTAGGTCAGTTAGACAGCTAGGTCCTGTAGGTCAGTTAGACAGCCAGGTCCTGTAGGTCAGTTAGACAGCCAGGTCCTGTAGGTCAGTTAGACAGCCAGCAGTAATTCACCCTCAGGGGAGCATAATGACTTTATCCATCAAGCCCAAATACCTTACAGATGATTGACTATTTTTATTTGTTCGTTTTTTATTTATTTGTGCTTTTAAATCACAACCATGTTTATTTGACAATAAGGGTGTTTTTGCAGGGAAGCTTTTATTTATTTTTATTTCTCGTCTCAGATCCCATTTTAAAAGCTCCATGTGATGTAACCTATGGGTAACCCTCTCTGTGTGTTATTGGAAGCTACATGCTGCTACACAGTCCAACACCAGTTAATTAGAGAGAGATACACACTGTAGGAACAGAGGATATTAAATAATGAACTGACCACATCGCTGTAAACAAAGCAACACTATGTGACTGTGTTTAATGGTGGATGGAGTAAGATCCTTGTTATTGTCAGGTGGTTGTCATCAGAGCATGCAGCATCCTGCTTCTTATTGGCTGATAGGGAGTAAGATCCTTGTTATTGTCAGGTGGTTGTCATCAGAGCATGCAGCATCCTGCTTCTTATTGGCTGATAGGGAGTAAGAACCGTGTTATTGTCAGGTGGATGTCATCAGAGCATGCAGCATCCTGCTTCTTATTGGCTGATAGGGAGTAAGATCCTTGTTATTGTCAGGTGGTTGTCATCAGAGCATGCAGCATCCTGCTTCTTATTGGCTGATAGGGAGTAAGAACCGTGTTATTGTCAGGTGGTTGTCATCAGAGCATGCAGCATCCTGCTTCTTATTGGCTGATAGGGAGTAAGAACCTTGTTATTGTCAGGTGGATGTCATCAGAGCATGCAGCATCCTGCTTCTTATTGGATGATAGGGAGTAAGATCCTTGTTATTGTCAGGTGGATGTCATCAGAGCATGCAGCATCCTGCTTCTTATTGGCTGATAGAGGTGCTGTAGAAACGGCTCCATCCTGATAATTAAGCCGTTTTTCATCGGCTATCTATCAAAACCTTCCTGCTAAATGATGCTATTTGTGGTTCAACATTTTTGTAAAATGTTTTGTTGAATATTATTTTGCAATGTTTTTAGGATTTTTCCATCAACCCTCATGCCATAAAACAATGTTGAAGAAACTATTCCCAAATTAATGTCTCTGCTTCCTGCCACTTCTCAAAGTCAGAAGTCAATGAGCACGTCTTCTCATATATATATAGGAGCCAGGTGTTGTATGCTAAGTTTAACGTGTCTCCTTTATGCTTGAAAGGTAACTGCTTAATTTAGATGTCGACTTCCCATCAATTCACGTTGCGGTACAAGTTATGTAATTAAGATTTGACTTTACGTAAATTAACTTGACTTGACTGACTGACTAAACATACTTGTAGACAATACAATTCTGCAGAAACTCTTTTAAACTTTTAAATACATGCTGTAAATATAAATATCTTGTGTTCACTCGATTACAGTACTGTTTAAAAAAATTAACAGCGAAACAACTGTACAAAGCGCTCTTGTCAGGCTCTGGCCATAGGGATGGCTATTCACTATGGTGGTTATGGTAAGGGTCTGACAGGGGTGTTTATAAAAGTCTATGGTGGTTATGGTAAGGGTCTGACAGGGGTGTTTATAAAAGTCTATGGTGGTTATGGTAAGGGTCTGACAGGGGTGTTTATAAAAGTCTATGGTGGTTATGGTAAGGGTCTGACAGGGGTGTTTATAAAAGTCTATGGTGGTTATGGTAAGGGTCTGACAGGGGTGTTTATAAAAGTCTATGGTGGTTATGGTAAGGGTCTGACAGGGGTGTTTATAAAAGTCTATGGTGGTTTACTGCAGCGCTGAGCCTTGGTCATTCACACACCCGCTTCGTGACAGTATGAACCACCAACCATGGACCAAGCTTCGTGACAGCTGTCCTTCACTAAAGCAATTTTCCACACAGACTAGCTTTTTTGCATAATGATTGAGTCAGCTTGTTGTCTATGTAATGGAGCCATCCTAGCCTCTCTATCTGGAGTCAGCTTGTTGTCTATGTAATGGAGCCATCCTAGCCTCTCTGTCTGGAGTCAGCTTGTTGTCTATGTAATGGAGCCATCCTAGCCTCTCTATCTGGATACATCCTAGCCTCTATCTGGAGTCAGCTTGTTGTCTATGTAATGGAGCCATCCTAGCCTCTCTATCTGGATACATCCTAGCCTCTATCTGGAGTCAGCTTGTTGTCTATGTAATGGAGCCATCCTAGCCTCTCTATCTGGAGTCAGCTTGTTGTCTATGTAATGGAGCCATCCTAGCCTCTCTATCTGGAGTCAGCTTGTTGTCTATGTAATGGAGCCATCCTAGCCTCTCTGTCTGGAGTCAGCTTGTTGTCTATGTAATGGAGCCATCCTAGCCTCTCTATCTGGATACATCCTAGCCTCTATCTGGAGTCAGCTTGTTGTCTATGTAATGGAGCCATCGTAGCCTCTATCTGGAGTCAGCTTGTTGTCTATGTAATGGAGCCATCCTAGCCTCTATCTGGAGTCAACCTGTTGTCTATGTAATGGAGCCATCCTAGCCTCTATCTGGAGTCAGCTTGTTGTCTATGTAATGGAGCCATCCTAGCCTCTCTATCTGGAGTCAGCTTGTTGTCTATGTAATGGAGCCATCGTAGCCTCTATCTGGAGTCAGCTTGTTGTCTATGTAATGGAGTCATCCTAGCCTCTCTATCTGGAGTCAGCTTGTTGTCTATGTAATGGAGCCATCCTAGCCTCTATCTGGAGTCAGCCTTTGTCAATGTAATGGAGCCATCCTAGCCTCTCTATCTGGAGTCAGCTTGTTGTCTATGTAATGGAGCCATCCTAGCCTCTCTATCTGGAGTCAGCTTGTTGTCTATGTAATGGAGCCATCGTAGCCTCTATCTGGAGTCAGCTTGTTGTCTATGTAATGGAGCCATCCTAGCCTCTCTATCTGGAGTCAGCTTGTTGTCTATGTAATGGAGTCATCCTAGCCTCTATCTGGAGTCAGCTTGTTGTCTATGTAATGGAGCCATCCTAGCCTCTATCTGGAGTCAGCTTGTTGTCTATGTAATGGAGCCATCCTAGCCTCTCTATCTGGTGTGTTCCAGATGCCACCCTATTTCCTACATAGTGAACCACTACTTAACAATAGAACACAAGATCCACCAATGAGCTACATTTCAACAAGGCTTTAATGACTATCATTATTGCATTGCAGAAACATGGAAACTGGAAGCTCAAATATGAGCGGCATTAATTGTTGTCCAAAGTCAATCTCATTCTTTAGGGCTCTTAATTTGCCAAATGAAATCAGGTGTAGCAGTGGGTGTCATCTATCATGAAATCAGGTGTAGCAGTGGGTGTCATCTGTCATGAAATCAGGTGTAGCAGTGGGTGTCATCTATCATGAAATCAGGTGTAGCAGTGGGTGTCATCTATCATGAAATCAGGTGTAGCAGTGGGTGTCATCTGTCATGAAATCAGGTGTAGCAGTGGGTGTCATCTATCATGAAATCAGGTGTAGCAGTGGGTGTCATCTGTCATGAAATCAGGTGTAGAAGTGGGTGTCATCTGTCATGAAATCAGATGTAGCAGTGGGTGTCATCTGTCATGAAATCAGATGTAGCAGTGGGTGTCATCTGTCATGAAATCATGTCCTCCTGAAATATTAAATAAATAGTGTGTGTTATCGAATAGGAAGATGGACATTATTTAAACCTCAATCTTAAAATATCAGTGTCCCTCTTCTAGCAGTAATCAGTGTCTCTCTTCTATCAGTAATCAGTGTCTCTCTTCTATCAGTAATCAGTGTCTATCTTCTAGCAGTAATCAGTGTATCTTCTAGCAGTAATCAGTGTCTCTCTTCTAGTAGTAATCAGTGTCCCTCTTATATCAGTAATCAGTGTCTCTCTTCTAGCAGTAATCAGTGTCCCTCTTCTATCAGTAATCAGTGTCTCTCTTCTAGCAGTAATCAGTGTCCCTCTTCTATCAGTAATCAGTGTCCCTTCTATCAGTAATCAGTGTGTATCTTCTAGCAGTAATCAGTGTCCCTTCTATCAGTAATCAGTGTGTATCTTCTAGCAGTAATCAGTGTCTCTCTTCTAGCAGTAATCAGTGTGTATCTTCTAGCAGTAATCAGTGTGTATCTTCTATCAGTAATTAGTGTGTCTCTTCTAGCAGTAATCAGTGTCCCTTCTATCAGTAATCAGTGTGTATTTTCTAGCAGTAATCAGTGTCTCTCTTCTAGCAGTAATCAGTGTCTCTCTTCTAGCAGTAATCAGTGTCCCTCTTCTATCAGTAATCAGTGTCTCTCTTCTATCAGTAATCAGTGTCTCTCTTCTAGCAGTAATCAGTGTCCCTTCTATCAGTAATCAGTGTGTATCTTCTAGCAGTAATCAGTGTCTCTCTTCTAGCAGTAATCAGTGTGTATCTTCTAGCAGTAATCAGTGTGTATCTTCTATCAGTAATTAGTGTGTCTCTTCTAGCAGTAATCAGTGTCCCTTCTATCAGTAATCAGTGTGTATTTTCTAGCAGTAATCAGTGTCTCTCTTCTAGCAGTAATCAGTGTCTCTCTTCTAGCAGTAATCAGTGTGTATCTTCTAGCAGTAATCAGTGTGTATCTTCTAGCAGTAATCAGTGTCCCTTCTATCAGTAATCAGTGTGTATCTTCTAGCAGTAATCAGTGTCTCTCTTCTAGCAGTAATCAGTGTGTATCTTCTAGCAGTAATCAGTGTATATCTTCTAGCAGTAATCAGTGTCTATCTTCTAGCAGTAATCAGTGTCTCTCTTCTAGCAGTAATCAGTGTGTATCTTCTAGCAGTAATCAGTGTGTATCTTCTAGCAGTAATCAGTGTGTTTACCTCTGTCTTCTCCTCCCCATGAAGGCGATTACCTTTAACCCAGAACAACCACAGCCACCTTGTTTTGAGGTCTCCACGTTTGCTTTCCTCTGCAGCTGTCCATAATTCTAGTTGTGTATTTGTCAGGTTTTTTAATAGTCCCGTTAAGCCTTGCCAACGAGGCTGGACTTGATTTGTTGGTTCCCGCTGCTAGTTGGCTCCCAGGAGTACAGGCTCATTGATTTAATAGGCTGTGAGGGAACATTAATGCCCTGCTTCTAAAGCCATTTAAACAGGATAATGGAACACTCTGTGGAAGGTAAATAAAGAGCTCTACTTTTTTCTTGTCTCTTAAACTGTGAGATAATAAATGTATGGTTACAGTGCCGACTCTAGACCTGTAACAAAAGCACCAATTAAACAGAATAGTGGAAAAACAGAGCTCCATTCCAAAAATGATTACAAAGTTACCACCTACCGATCCACCCCCGGCCCCTCTACTGCTCTCAGACAGCGCTATGAGGGGACGGGAGAAAGATGCTGGAATCAAATCAAATCAAATGTTACTGGTCACATACACGTGTTTAACAGATGTTAATGCGGGTGTAGCAAAATGCTTGTGCTTCTAGCTCGGACAGTGCAGTAATATCTAACAAGTAACATCTAACAATTACACAACATATACCCAATACACACAAATTAGGCCTACAGTGGGGAGAACAAGTATTTAATACACTGCCGATTTTGCAGGTTTTCCCACTTACAAAGCATGTAGAAGTCTGTAATTTTTATCATAGGTACTCTTCAACTGTGAGTGACGGAATCCAGAAAATCACATTGTATGATTTTTAAGTAATTCATTTGCACTTTATTGCATGACATAAGTATTTGATACATCAGAAAAGCAACACTTAATATTTGGTACAGAAACCTTTGTTTGCAATTACAGAGATCATACGTTTCCTGTAGTTCTTGACCAGTTTTGCACACACTGCAGCAGGGATTTTGGCCCACTCCTCCATACAGACCTTCTCCATCCTTCAGGTTTCGGGGCTGTCGCTGGGCAATACGGACTTTCAGCTCCCTCCAAAGATTTTCTATTGGGTTCAGGTCTGGAGACTGGCTTGCCCTGGCTGTGTTTCGGGTCGTGTCATGCTGGAAGACCCAGCCACGACCCATCTTCAATGCTCTTACTGAGGGAAGGAGGTTGTTGGCCAACATCTCGCGATACATGGCCCCATCCATCCTCCCCTCAATACGGTGCAGTCTTCCTGTCCCCTTTGCAGAAAAGCATCCTCAAAGAATGATGTTTCCACCTCCATTCTTCACAGTTGGGATGGTGTTCTTTGGGTTGTACTCATCCTTCTTCTTCCTCCAAACACGGCGAGTGGAGTTTAGACCAAAAAGCTCTATTTTTGTCTCATCAGACCACATGACCTTCTCCCATTCCTCCTCTGGATCATCCAGATGGTCATTGGCAAACTTCAGACGGGCCTGGACATGCGCTGACTTGAGCAGGGGGACCTTGCGTGCGCTGCAGGATTTTAATCCATGACGGCGTAGTGTTACACTAATGGTTTTCTTTGAGACTGTGGTCCCAACTCTCTTCAGGTCATTGACCAGGTCCTGCCATGTAGTTCTGGGCTGATCCCTCACCTTCCTCATGATCATTGATGCCCCACGAGGTGAGATCTTGCATGGTGCCCCAGACCGAGGGAGATTGACCGTCATCTTGAACTTCTTCCATTTTCTAATAATTGCGCCAACAGTTGTTGCCTTCTCACCAAGCTGCTTGCCTATTGTCCTGTAGCCCATCCCAGCCTTGTGCAGGTCTACAATTTTATCCCTGATGTACTTACACAGCTCTCTGGTCTTGGCCATTGTGGAGAGGTTGGAGTCTTTTTGATTGAGTGTGTGGACAGGTGTCTTTTATACAGGTAACGAGTCCAAACAGGTGCAGTTAATACAGGTAATGAGTGGAGAACAGGAGGGTTTTCTTAAAGAAAAACTAACAGGTCTGTGAGAGCCGGAATTCTTACTGGTTGGTAGGTGATGAAATACTTATGTCATGCAATAAAATGCAAATTAATTATTTAAAAATCATACAATGTGATTTTCTGGATTTTTGTTTTAGATTCCGTCTCTCACAGTTGAAGTGTACCTATGCTAAAAATTACAGACCTCTACATGCTTTGTAAGTAGGAAAACCTGCAAAATCGGCAGTGTATCAAATACTTGTTCTCCCCACTGTATATACACATATGGACAAGCAGCATGGACTAAGATACAGTAGAATAGTATTGAATACAGTATATACATATGAGTAATGCAAAATATAAACCTTAAGTGACTAAAAGACTGTGGAATAGTGTAGAGTGCAGTTTATACATAAATTATGAGATGAGTATTGCAAGATATTGTGGCCAGCTTGGTCAGAAGACTAGGGCATTAAAAAGAGACTGGTATTTTATGCATGTCCTGTACTCCTTACACCGCACAACCCCAGGAAAAGTCACACTTTACTTAACAACTCAACAAGGAACATGAACCCCGGCTGTATAAGGCTTGGTCACGGTAACCACATTGTTGAACTCACACTGTCCCAATCCCCTGAACACCAACAACCCATAACTTCAATAAACACATACATCAATTAGAATAACGAAACATGAACACACTGCTTTATTGCTGAATTTTGATCATCCCATAATCCTTTGTGCCCTCTTCAGTGCATAACAATGAGTACTAACGATCGACCTCTTCAGATCGCTACAATATGTAAACATTATTAAAGTGACTAGTGTTCCATTTCTTAAAGTAGCCAGTGATTTCTAGTCTATGGCTGTAGGTAGGTAATGGGCTATTTATGGCTGTTTAACAGTCTGATGGCCTTGAGATAGAAGCTGTTTTTCGGCCCCAGCTTTGATGCACCTGTACTGACCTCACCTTCTGGATGACAGAGGGGTGAACAGGAAGTGGCCCGGGTGGTTGATATCCTTGATGATCTTTTAGCCTTCCTGTGACATCGGGTGCTGTAGGTGTCTTGGAGGGCGGGAAGTTTTCCCCCGGTAATGCTAAACCATGCTAAACTAATCTCTGTATCAACAGGAGCGTAAATAAATAAACCAGTATAGCTGTAAAATACCAAGAACATCATGTTGAAGCCCACAGTGATGATTATAAATGTTAGAATAACTCACAGCGGGACTCTGGATAAAAACAGAAGAACTGAGAATAGGTTGAGAGATATTTCAACATACACTACCGTTCAAAAGTTTGGGGTCATTTAGAAATGTCCTTGCTTTTGAAAGAAAAGCAATTGTTTTTCCATTAAAATAACATAAAATTGATCAGAAATACAGTGTAAATCAAATCAAATCAAAGTTTATTTGTCACGTGCACCGAATACAACAGATGTAGACCTTACAGTGAAATGCTTACTTACAAGCCCTAACCAACAGTGCAGTTTAAGTAAAAAATAAGTGTAAATAGTCCGGGTAGCCATTTGATTAGCTGTTCAGGAATCTTATGGCTTGGGGTTAAAAGATGTTGAGAAGCCTTTTGGACCTAGCCTTGGCGCTCCGATACCGCTTGCCATGCAGTAGCAGAGAGAACAGTCCATGACTAGGGTGACTGGAGTCTTTGACAATTTTTAGGGCCTTCCTCTGACACTGCCTGGTATATAGGTCCTGGGTGGCAGAAAGCTTGGCCCCAGTGATGTACTGGGCTGTACGCACTACCCTCTGTAGTGCCTTGCTGTCAAAGGCCGAGCTGTTGCCGTACAAGGCAGTGATGCAGCCAGTCAGGATGCTCTCGATGTTGCAGCTGAGAACCCATGCCAAATCTTTTCAATCTCCTGAGGTGGAATAGGCTTTGTCGTGCCCTCTTCACAACTGTCTTGGTATGTTTGGACCATTCTAGTTTGTTGGTGATGTGGACACCAAGGAACTTGAAGCTCTCAACCTGCTCCACTACAACAAAACATAGGGCAGGTGCAAAATGCCAGAATGAAAATACACAAAAGACAGATACACGATACATGATACATAGAGCGTCAGTATGAAAAAGTATAGAAATACAAGAAGTCTGGAGTGCTAAAAAAAGCTATAAAAAGACATTGCATAGTATGGGTGGTTGGCTGAATATGTACACTATACATTGGTGGATGTTGGATGGTTAACTATACTATACAGGTCGATGGAAGAGAAATACTTAAATAGCTAAAAATGATATGAGTGATGGTAATAATAGTTTACTTAATACTGATTAAATAAACAGGTAAGTGAAAATTTAGCATGGTTAAATTAACTGTACAGGTAAATATACAGTTAAATTTACAGGTAAGTTAATATTTTCATGGTTACATTAACTGTACAACTGACAGGATACTAAAAGCTCAGTGCGGATGTTGCCTGTAATCCATGGTTTCTGGTTGGGGTATGTACTTACCGTCACTGTGGGGACGACGTCATCGATACACTTATTGATGAAGCCAGTGACTAATGTGGTGTACGCCTCAATGCCATCGGAAGAATCCCGGAACATATTCCAGTCTGTGCTAGCAAAACAACTTATCAATAATTAATTTAATCTTGTTTATTGACAATGTTTGCCATGTCCATGCTCAGCCATAATGTCATTTACAGTAGGCCTAGCCCCTATATCAGTGTGAATGATATTGAAGATATGCAAATACTTAGAACAATGTGGACAGTCAACGTATTTGGCAGAGATAGGTCTACATTTTGTTATTTCGTTTCTGTAAACCGTTTAACAAACTATAACGAACTAACATTGGAATTAGAGCTGATTCCAAGGTAATATTTAAAATACCAAAAATACACAACTTGACACACCCACAACTGGTTTATTCATCAACCTGATGAATGTAGAACGTGCAGAGTGAGCTGGATGGTAATAATACAGCCGTGAGGAAGAGGATTGGAGGTCATTGTTACCTTTTGGCATTGACTCATCTGTGTTTTACTAAAATAATTGACATGGTTGAATAGAGGCGCAAATAATTAATCATGCGAAGTGGACTAACTTTAAACGAGGACGTGCGTTTTAAAACATCCCTAATGTGTTGATGGTTATGGGATGTCTATTTAAATCTATAATATAGCCTTCGATGTTCCTCATTTACTTGAACTGCGTCCCAAACTGAAGCCTATTCCTTTATAGTGCACCACTTTTGAACAGGGCCCATAGTGCTCTGGTCAACAGCTTTATACAGGGGATATGGTGCCAGCTCTCTGGACTGAGAGAGAGGCATGTTATGCCCTATGTAGTGCACTACTTTTGACCAGGGCACGTTGGGAATAGAGTGACATTTGGGACGCATGTAGTGCTACTGTTAGGTGTGAGATTATAATCACTAGGCCTCACACAGAGGGACTCCCATCCCTACATGTTGTAATCACTAGGTCTCACACAGAGGGACTCCCATCCCTACATGTTGTAATCACTAGGTCTCACACAGAGGGACTCCCATCCCTACATGTTGTAATCACTAGGTCTCACACAGAGGGACTCCCATCCCTACATGTTGTAATCACTAGGTCTCACACAGAGGGACTCCCATCCCTACATGTTGTAATCACTAGGTCTCACACAGAGGGACTCCCATCCCTACATGTTGTAATCACTAGGTCTCACACAGAGGGACTCCCATCCCTACATGTTGTAATCACTAGGTCTCACACAGAGGGACTCCCATCCCTACATGTTGTAATCACTAGGTCTCACACAGAAGGACTCCCATCCCTACATGTTGTAATCACTAGGTCTCACACAGAGGGACTCCCATCCCTACATGTTGTAATCACTAGGTCTCACACAGAGGGACTCCCATCCCTACATGTTGTAATCACTAGGTCTCACACAGAGGGACTCCCATCCCTACATGTTGTAATCACTAGGTCTCACACAGAGGGACTCCCATCCCTACATGTTGTAATCACTAGGTCTCACACAGAGGGACTCCCATCCCTACATGTTGTAATCACTAGGTCTCACACAGAGGGACTCCCATCCCTACATGTTGTAATCACTAGGTCTCACACAGAGGGACTCCCATCCCTACATGTTGTAATCACTAGGTCTCACACAGAGGGACTCCCATCCCTACATGTTATAATCACTAGGTCTCACACAGAGGGACTCCCATCCCTACATGTTGTAATCACTAGGTCTCACACAGAGGGACTCCCATCCCTACATGTTATAATCACTAGGTCTCACACAGAGGGACTCCCATCCCTACATGTTATAATCACTAGGTCTCACACAGAGGGACTCAGAAGAAGAAAATATTGTTTTGAACATTCTTTTGAAGACCGACTCCCGACTGAACGCTCTACTTAGTGCATTCTCAATTGCCGCTGTTGAAGACTTTGTTAAAAGTGCATTATGGTTGCTTGGAAATACGTTGCCATTTCTACTTCTGACCAGGGCTCTGGGTATATAGGGGGACTAGGGTGCCACTTGGGATGCAGACAATGTAACAAGTTGAAACATTCCTCTGTGTAGGTCGGATGTATTTTCCACTAAAACTGAAAAAGGCATATAGTTATCAGATTGGACAGGCTCTAAGCTGGAGTTGTGAACTGGCAGCTGGAACGATATTTGCTTTGTTTGTTTTTCAGAATTTCTGATTTCTGAAACCCCTCAATGGAATCAAATAAATACATGATGACCTAAGAGCCTGGAGAACCCCTGTGTGTGCTCTCTGAAAATACACTGTGAATGATTGAGTCCTTACAATCAAGAGCAGACACTCTTAACCACCTTGGCATTTCTATCCCTGCTGTTCCTATCAATGTGGTGCTGTTAGAGATACAGATAGATGAACAAAACGAGAGGAGAGGAGAGGAGAGGAGAGGAGAGGAGAGGAGAGGAGAGGAGAGGGATCTCCTGGAGTATGTTACAGCCTCTCACCTGCTAACTGATTGGCCACTCTGAAGCCATCCTCCTGTTTCCCGAGAGACCACTGACACCCTCGGGGCAGACATACGTTGGTACACTCCAGGAATGAGAAAAAGCACCTAGTCAGCTTTTTAGCTACAACCACAATCTCACATATTTTATTCCCCACTCTACTTTTTCTAACCCCTTATACTCCTAAATCCATGACAGAGAGAGAAAGAGAGAGAGAGAGAGCGAGAGAGAGGAGAATCAAGCTTATAAGGGGTCTTCATCTATCCTAGGACAAACGGAACACGACTGGACCAGGAGACCAGGGTTGTCAGAATTCTAAATCACACTTATGTAACTTCAAGGTCCAATGCAGCCATTTTTTGTATTTATCTCAAAATCTAATATTTGGTAAACAATTAACAAAAATAGCTTATAAAAAAATTAATAATAATAATAATAATAATATTATATATATATATATATATGAAAACTTATGCGCCAAAAGGCCATGCTATTCATATGTGAACTGGGCCACGTCCTACACTGGAATCTGCCTGCCTGCCTGCCTGCCTGCCTGCCTGCCTGCCTGCCTGCCTGCCTGCCTGCCTGCCTGCCTGCCTGCCTGCCTGCCTGCCTGCCTGCCTGCCTGCCTGCCTGCCTGCCTGCATGCCTGCCTGCCTGCCTGCCTGCCTGCCTGCCTGCCTGCCTGCCTGCCTGCCTGCCTGCCTGCCTGCCTGCCTGCCTGCCTGCCTGTCTGTATTGTCTGTATTGTCTGTATTGTCTCTTTGTTCAGGGGCTGACGAGTGAAGGCAGGCATTTTATCTAACATGCGGCTGGATCAATACCGAGAGCCAATTATTTCCCCCTGCTCTTTATCATTACATGTAGAAATGTAGAAACGGACAGACAGCGTCCCCTCCACTCCTCACTTAGACTCTATCTGTGTCCCAAATGGCACCTTATTCCATATAAAGTGCACTACTTTTGACCAGGGCCAATAGGGACTATGGTGCCATTTGGGACACAGCCATAGACTGTGGGTCTCAGGCTCCTCATTTCACATGCAAGAGACACAGCGTTGATGTCTATCCGCTCCCTTTTCCCTGACAGTGAAAGACTGACCGTATCCTCTCTAAATGTCACAGGGTTCAGGCTTGTCAAGGAGGGAGGGAGGGGTTGTCGGTTCTGTGTTTTGCTGAATGGTCAGTCTAATTGACCATAGGGCTGTGGTCTGGAGGCCTTTAGTAAAAGTGTTTCTGAGTGGAGGCGAGGATCCTTTTGTGTAGTAGAGGCCCCCTCATCTACTCCTCAGACGACGGCATGGGAAGTGGATCCGATCGATTTGAAGTGACGAATTGGTTTGTCAACAGTCTGTATGAACGGCATCAACGGACAAAAACAAGCTCTTACATATGGCCTGGTTGTCATGTTAAAACTACCATACACTAGTCAGCAGGGCCAGTGTACACACTAAGGCACGACGCTGGAGGCTGAAATAATAAACAGCAATACTTCAGAATACCACAATACACCCTTTCTTGCACTAACACTCGTCTTTTCTTATAGTATTGACTTTGCTGCTTTATTGAGGGAAAGTTTTACTTACAGGTGTAGGATCTTCCTTTGACCAGTTCATCACAGCAGGAAAATAATCCTGCAGCAGCAAGAAATGTGAGGGGTGGATGATGCTATCATATACCTTCTGCAGAGGGCCTACTCTCACCTGGACAACGCAGGTTGCACTGTGAGGGTTATGTTTTTTGACTTCTCCAGTGGCTTCAACACCATTCAGCCCCTGCTACTGGGTGAGAAGATGAAGAGGATGAAAGTGGAAGAACCCTTAGTCTCCTAGGCCACATTTTGAGTGACTACAGCGCTGTGTGTCAGAACGGGCAGTGAGCAACACAGGGGCCCCCCAGGGAACAGTCCTGTCCCCCTTCCTGTTCACCCTCTACACTTAGGAATTCAGATATAACTCTGAAACATGCCACCTACAGAAGTTCTCGTATGACTCCGCAATTGTAGGGTGCATCAGGGGTGGGCAGGAGGAGGAGTACAGGAGCACAATCAGTGACTTTGTGTTGTGGTGTGAGCAGAACCACCTTCAGCTCAACATCAGCAAAACGAGATGGTGGTGGACTTCAGGAGAACCAAGGCCCAACTGACTACAGTCCCTATACGGGGGATGGATGTGGAAATGGTTGTGTCATACAAGTTCCTGGGAGTCCATATGGATAACAGGCTGGAATGGGCTGGTAACACCGGGGCTCTGTACAAAAAGGGCCAGAGCCGACTCTGCCGTGGGCTGTTAGACTATTTAATGCCTCACCGTGGTGCCGTAACTCTGGTCCTCATTCACTCAGGACTTATTTATTCAGGTCTGTATGTACATACTCATGTTGTAACGAATGCCCCGCGCAGAGCTGAGGGACCTCCTCCTCTCCGGCGCTCCTCCTCGCCGGCGTTCTAACCGGCGGTCGTGGGAAGATGGCAGTAACCATATAGCTCTGTGTGTTTGGTCCCTTGCGGGTTATTGTTTACCTCTGATTTCTCTCACTTTAACCCCCCGCAATATCACACATGTACAGTCGTGGCCAAAGGTTTTGAGAATGACACAAGTATTGGTCTCCACAAAGTTTGCTGCCTCAGTTTTGATGATTGCAATTTGCATATACTCCAGAATGTCATGAAGAGTGATCAGATGAATTGCAATTAATTGCAAAGTCCTTCTTTGCTATGAAAATGAACTTAATCCCCCAAAAAATGTCCACTGCATTTCAGCCCTGCCACAAAAGGACCAGCTGCCATCATGTCAGTGATTGTCTCGTTAACACAGGTGTGAGTGCTGACGAGGACAAGGCTGGAGATCACTCTGTCATGCTGATTGAGTCAGAATAACAGACTGGAAGCTGGTGCTTGAAATCATTGTTATTAAGGATATTAGTGCTAGTAAGATTGCACCTAAATCAACCATTTATTGGATCATCAAGAACTTCAAGGAGAGGTTAAATTGTTGTGAAGAAGGCATCAGGGCGCCCAAGAAAGTCCAGCAAGCCCCAGGACCGTCTCCTAAAGTTAATTCAGCTGCGGGATCGGGGCACCACCAGTGCAGAGCTTGCTCAGGAATGGCAGCAGGCAGGTGTGAGTGCATCTGCACGCACAGTGAGGCGAAGACTTTTGTAGGATGGCCTGGTGTCAAGAAGGGCAGCAAAGAAGCCACTTCTCTCCAGGAAAAACATCAGGGACAGACTGATATTCTGCAAAAGGTACAGGGATTGGACTGTTGAAGACTGGGGTAGAGTCATTTTCTCTGATGAATCCCCTTTCCGATTGTTTGGGCCATCCGGAAAACACCTTGTCCGGAGAAGACAAGGTGAGCGCTACCATCAGTCCTGTGTCATGCCAACAGTAAAGCATCCTGAGACCATTCATGTGTGGGGTTGCTTCTCAGCCAAGGGAGTGGGCTCACTCACAATTTTGCCTAAGAGCACAGCCATGAATAAAGAATGGTACCAACACATCCTCCGAGAGCAACTTCTCCCAACCATCCAAGAACAGTTTGGTGATGAACCAATGCCTTTTCCAGCATGATGGAGCACCTTGCCATAAGGCAAAAGTGATAACTAAGTGGCTTGGCGAACAAAACATCTACATTTTGTGTCCATGGCCAGGAAACTCCCCAGACCTTAATCCCATTGAGAACTTGTGGTCGATCCTCAAGAGGCGGGTGGACAAACAAAAACCCACAACTTCTGACAAACTCCAAGCATTGATTATGCAAGAATGGCCTGCCATCAGTCAGGATGTGGCCCAGAAGTTAATTGACAGCATGCCAGGGCGGATTGCAGAGGTCTTGAATAAGAAGGGTCAACACTGCAAATATTGACATAAACTGAATGTCATTGTCAATGAAAGCCTTTGACACTTATGGAATACTTGTAATTATACTTCAGTGTACTATAGTAACTACTGACATAAAGATCTAAGAACACTGAAGCAGCAAACTTTGTGGAGACCAATACTTGTGTCATTCTCAAAACTTTTGGCCACGACTGTACAGTTGTTATATCATATCACGTATAATATTGTAAGTAATTCTTGGACTTAACTTACGTAGTCATTCACTCAGGAATGCATATTAGTATCCTGTCAGTTGAATCTTTTTTAATTGCTTTTAGTATATTGAATGTGCAATACGTGCATTTATCTGTAATTAAACCCTGCGCACTAAGGACTGTATTTTAAGGGAATTACTAATATTACCCTAAATTATATCATACACACATTTAGCTATTTAAGTATCTCTTCCTGTCATTTACGTGTACAGTTAATGTAACCATGCAAGTATTCACTTACCTGTAAATATAACTGTATATTTACCTGTACAGTTAATTTAACCATGCTAAATTTTCACTTACCTGTTCATTTAACCAGTATGTCTATTAAGTAAACTATTATTACCCTCACTCATATCATACGTATTTTTAGCTATTTAAGTATTTCTCTGCCATCGGCCTGTATAGTATAGTTAACCATCCAACATCCACCAATGTATAGTGTACATATTCAGCCAACCACCCATACTATGCAATGTTTTTTTTATAGTCTCTTGTATTTCTATACTTTTTCATACTGCCACTCTATGTATCATGTACCGTGTATCTGTCTTTTGTCTATTTTCTTTATGGCATTTTGCACCTGCCCTATGTTTTGTTGTAGCTGCTTGACAAAGAAATATCCCCTCTGGGATCAATAAATTATCTATCTATCTATCTATCTATCTATCTATCTATCTATCTATCTATCTATCTATCTATCTATCTATCTATCTATCTATCTATCTATCTATCTATCTATCTATCTATCTATCTATCTATCTATCTATCTATCTATCTATCTATCTATCTATCTATCTATCTATCGATCGGTCAGGTAGACTGGTGGGGAGGTAGACTAGTGGTCAGGTAGACTAGTGGGGAGGTAGACTAGTGGGGAGGTAGACTAGTGGTCAGTTATACTAGTGGTCAGTTATACTAGTGGTCAGGTAGACTAGTGGTCAGTTATACTAGTGGTCAGGTAGACTAGTGGTCATGAGCGTTGGGTCTGTATCTGAAAGGTTGCTGGTTTCAATCCCAGAGCCAACTAGGTGAAAAATCTGTTGATATGACCTTAAGCAAAGAAATTAACTCTGATTTCTCAATGGTCTCTGTCAATAATAGCTGATCCCTGTCTCTGACCCCACTCTCCGACAGTGTCTGAGTGGGATATGCAAAAAAAACTAATTTCCAATGCACTTGTACGTGTGAAATAGGACAAATTTAAATAAATGTGTTACTTTCATAGAGAGAGTCGAGCTAGAGCGGGAATATCCTCCAAAAACCATCTACCATGTTTATAAGTTCTGAGTTTTCCTCTCATTGGAAAAACATGCAGCCGTCTGAATCCATTGTGTGAGACCCAGCAGTAAAATGTTTGGCCCCAAAGCAATTGATATTCCGCTCCATTTTACGCTCAATTCTGATTGGAGATGGAGTGTGATACTAAGCGGCTGGAGTGAACACATTAGTGCTCCTTCCTTCCTTCCTGCCTGCCTGTCGTTCATTCTGACGGCTAAAAGCCTTGGTGCTTTTCATCATTCAGAGACAAATTAATGGTATGCAGCTTGTAACCAGAGGAAAGTGTCCCACTGGAGAAAGGACCACTGTAGCAGCGCTTTGAGCTTCTCTTCACATTCAAATAGGCTGGTTAGATAGATTATTAGAGCATGGTGCTGGATATAAAGACTGGGTGGGTTAGATAGATTATTAGAGCATGGTGCTGGATGTAAAGACTGGGTGAGTTAGATAGATTATTAGAGCATGGTGCTGGATATAAAGACTGGGTGAGTTAGATAGATTATTAGAGCATGGTGCTGGATATAAAGACTGGGTGAGTTAGATAGATTATTAGAGCATGGTGCTGGATATAAAGACTGGGTGGGTTAGATAGATTATTAGAGCATGGTGTTGGATATAAAGACTGGGTGGGTTAGATAGATTATTAGAGCATGGTGTTGGATATAAAGACTGGGTGGGTTAGATAGATTATTAGAGCATGGTGTTGGATATAAAGACGTGGGTTAGATAGATTATTAGAGCATGGTGCTGGATATAAAGACGTGGGTTAGATAGATTATTAGAGCATGGTGCTGGATATAAAGACTGGGTGGGTTAGATAGATTATTAGAGCATGGTGCTGGATATAAAGACTGGGTGAGTTAGATAGATTATTAGAGCATGGTGCTGGATATAAAGACGTGGGTTAGATAGATTATTAGAGCATGGTGCTGGATATAAAGACGTGGGTTAGATAGATTATTAGAGCATGGTGTTGGATATAAAGACTGGGTGGGTTAGATAGATTATTAGAGCATGGTGTTGGATATAAAGACTGGGTGGGTTAGATAGATTATTAGAGCATGGTGTTGGATATAAAGACTGGGTGGGTTAGATAGATTATTAGAGTATGGTGTTGGATATAAAGACTGGGTGGGTTAGATAGATTATTAGAGCATGGTGTTGGAAATAAAGACTGGGTGGGTTAGATAGATTATTAGAGCATGGTGTTGGATGTAAAGACTGGGTGGGTTAGATAGATTATTAGAGCATGGTGCTGGATATAAAGACTGGGTGAGTTAGATAGATTATTAGAGCATGGTGCTGGATATAAAGACTGGGTGGGTTAGATAGATTATTAGAGCATGGTGCTGGATATAAAGACTGGGTGGGTTAGATAGATTATTAGAGCATGGTGTTGGATATAAAGACTGGGTGGGTTAGATAGATTATTAGAGCATGGTGTTGGATATAAAGACTGGGTGGGTTAGATAGATTATTAGAGCATGGTGTTGGATATAAAGACTGGGTGGGTTAGATAGATTATTAGAGCATGGTGCTGGATATAAAGACTGGGTGAGTTAGATAGATTATTAGAGCATGGTGCTGGATATAAAGACTGGGTGGGTTAGATAGATTATTAGAGCATGGTGTTGGATATAAAGACTTGGTGGGTTAGATAGATTATTAGAGCATGGTGCTGGATATAAAGACTGGTTGAGTTAGATAGATTATTAGAGCATGGTGCTGGATAAAAAGACTGGGTGGGTTAGATAGATTATTAGAGCATGGTGTTGGATAGACAGTATGTGTCACTGTCTATGTTGACAGATTCTGTACAGTAAGTCACTTAGGTTGAAAGCCTGTGTCACTGTCTATGTTGACAATTTCTGTACAGTAAGTCACATAACTGAATACTGGAACTGCAGAGCTGAGCTGACAGTAGTCAGAAACATGGTCTACAAAGGAAGCAAAATAGTTATTCCGAAAATATGAATGAACGACACTTAGGAATCGAGGAGTGCAAGGGAGCATGTCAAGTTATTTATTGGCCCAGAAGGAACCAAGATGTGACAGACAAAGTATCAAAATGTGCGACATACCAAGCAGCCCTGCAGAGACATTACAGCCCCACCCTGCACCGGAGAGACCAGACCAAAAGGTAGGAGCGGACCTTTCACATGTAATGGAATGGATTAGCTTGTTGTAACAGACCACTACTCCCAGGCTGAACAGCACCACCGCAGACGCTGTCAGAACCTGTATGAAATCCATATTCTCCAGACACGGGGTGGCAAGTGAAGTCTTCAGCGATTATGAACCACAAAGTTCAAACAATTCAGTAAGACCACCAAAATCAAATGAACTGGTGGAGAAATCTGTTCAGACAGTGAAGATACTGATGTACTGAGCAAAAGACAGTGGAATTGCCTTCTACAGGAGCTTGCTTGTTTACCGCACGGCGACACTTCAGCGTGGGTTTTGACCAGCACAGCTCCTCATGGGACGCAGACTGAGGGACAACTGACCCATCAAGGAGAACCTCCTGAAAACGAAAGACGGAGAGAAAGTGAGGAAGTTCAAGGAACAACAGAAAACAATGCAAAAGTTCTATTAAGACAGAGGAACAAGAAACCTGGCTGAAGTCCAACCTGGGGACAACGTGAGGACAACCTGGGGACAACGTGAGGGACCATTAACCTGACTGGACAGACACATTTTGGAATGGTGATTTTTGATGGTCTGTAGGCACATTATTGGAGGGGTGATGTATCAGCGTAACTGTAGCCCCCAGAGACCAGAGTCTTTCAAAAAGACCATTTCATCATCCACCAACATAGAGCTAGTCAAGCATCATGAATGTAAATGTGTAGAGAGAATCTCGATAGACATGAAAAATGTATGAATTACTTTACTGGCTGAACATCAAACACTTTTAATAAATGTATTTCCCCCCACACTGAGCCATGTATTGGTATATTTATCTTTTAATCTTACACTTTTAAGTAGATTTTCCTGGTTCTCTACCCATGAATGTCTTTGATTCAAACGACCAAACTGTCTAGAGTTTGCTTTGTGAGACTCTGCAACAGATCTGATTCTTGAAGAGTAAGTGGCCTATTTACTGTCAGTTCAGCATCTCCAACCGTTTAGACTGAGAAATAGTTAATAATCTCTAACTGTTTATACTAAAAAAGAGTTCTTCATCTCTAACTGTTTAGACTGAGAAAGATATTATCATCTCTAGCTGTTTAGACTGAGAAAGAGATTATCATCTCTAACTGTTTATACTGAGAAAGAGTTCTTCATCTCTAACTGTTTAGACTGAGAAAGAGATTATCATCTCTAACTGTTTAGACTGAGAAAGAGATTATCATCTCTAACTGTTTAGACTGAGAAAGAGTTCTTCATCTCTAACTGTTTAGACTGAGAAAGAGATTATCATCTCTAACTGTTTAGACTGAGAAAGAGATTATCATCTCTAACTGTTTAGACTGAGAAAGAGATTATCATCTCTAACTGTTTAGACTGAGAAAGAGATTATCATCTCTAACTGTTTAGACTGAGAAAGAGATTATCATCTCTAACTGTTTAGACTGAGAAAGAGATAAAACAGCATCTGTTTTCATTTATGGTTTGTTTCTTGTCAAAATGCTAATAGTGATGTTGTATTGATTGATATTTCTGAATGATTTGGGGAGAAAACACAATCAGTTAGTAAAGCCATGTCTTAAAATGTGACAGTCTCTGCTAAATTTCATTAGGATCTCCTGGATATTTCAATACCAGTCGTCGGTCTTGGCACTTGCCTGTCCAGAAGGCAGTGTCTTGTGATGGAAGTTTAATGGGGGATTTTCAGGTCTGTAAAAAAACGGAGAAAAATTGTTTGATTTTGGAGGGTTTCTGTAGCAAATAGAAGTTCTGTAGCGCTAGTCAAGGATGAACTACTACCTTATACTTCAATATCCCATTTCAAATCAATCAAGAAAATATATTTTGAGCACAGCAGCATTTGGCTTTCTTCCCGCTTTGATCTATGGTGCTTAAATAAATTCAGTAGTTCTAAAACTGCCTCCTGCCTCATCCTCCTGCCTCCTGCCCCCTGCCCCCTGTCCCCTGCCTCCTCCTCCTGCCTCCTCCTCCTGCCTCCTGCCCCCTGCCTATCCTCCTGCCTCTTCCTCCTGCCTCCTGCCTCCTCCTCCTGCCCCCTGCCTCCTCCTGTCAGTGAGATGAGGTTCTGTCCTTGTTCTGTCTGCAGTGTGTGTGAGACAGTTGGTTCTGTCAGTGAGATGAGGTTCTGTCCTTGTGCTGTCTGCAGTGTGTATGAGACAGTTGGTTCTGTCAGTGAGATGAGGTTCTGTCCTTGTTCTGTCTGCAGTGTGTGTGAGACAGTTGGTTCTGTCAGTGAGATGAGGTTCTGTCCTTGTGCTGTCTGCAGTGTGTATGAGACAGTTGGTTCTGTCAGTGAGATGAGGTTCTGTCCTTGTGCTGTCTGCAGTGTGTGTGAGACAGTTGGTTCTGTCAGTGAGATGAGGTTCTGTCCTTGTGCTGTCTGCAGTGTGTATGAGACAGTTGGTTCTGTCAGTGAGATGAGGTTCTGTCCTTGTGCTGTCTGCAGTGTGTGTGAGACAGTTGGTTCTATCAGTGAGATGAGGTTCTGTCCTTGTGCTGTCTGCAGTGTGTCTGTCAGTTAGACACTATGTCACTATATTAGACACTATGTCACTATATTAGACACTATGTCACTATATTACACACTATGTCACTATATTACACACTATGTCACTACATTAGACACTATGTCACTATATTAGACACTATGTCACTATATTAGACACTATGTCACTATATTAGACACTATGTCACTATATTAAACTACACACACTGCCTCTATATTACACACTATGTCACTACATTAGACACTATGTCACTATATTAGACACTATGTCACTATATTAGACACTATGTCACTATATTAGACACTATGTCACTATATTACACACTATGTCACTATATTACACACTATGCCACTATATTACACACTGTCAAAATATTGCACACTATGTCACTATATTAGACACTATGTCACTATATTAGACACTATGTCACTATATTACACACTATGTCACTATATTACACAATATGTCACTATATTACACACTATGTCACTATATTTCACACTGTCAATATATTACACACTATATTGTGTCACTATATTAGACACTATGACATTATATTACACACTATGTCACTATATTAGACACTATGTCACTATATTACACACTATGTCACTATATTTCACACTGTCAATATATTACACACTATGTCACTATATTAGACACTATGTCACTTATTAGACACTATGTCACTATATTAGACACTATGTCACTATATTACACACTATGTCACTATATTTCACACTGTCACTATATTACACAATATGTCTCTATATTACACACTATGCCTCTATATACACACTATGTCACTATATCAGACATTATGCCTCTATATTACACACTATGTCTCTATATTACACACTATGTCTCTATATTACACACTATGCCTCTATATACACACTATGTCACTATATCAGACATTATGCCTCTATATTACACAATATGTCTCTATATTACACACTATGTCTCTATATACACACTATGTCACTATATTAGAAACTATGACACTATATTACACACTATGTCACTATATTAGACACTATGTCACTATATTACACACTATGTCACTATATTTCACACTGTCAATATATTACACACTATGTCACTATATTAGACACTATGTCACTATATTACACACTATGTCACTATATTACACACTATGTCACTATATTTCACACTGTCACTATATTACACAATATGTCACTATTTTACACACTATGTCACTATATTACACACTATGTCTCTATATTACACACTATGCCTCTATATTACACACTATGTCTCTATATACACACTATGTCACTATATTACACACTATGTCACTATATCAGACATTATGTCTCTATATTACACACTATGTCTCTATATTACACACTATGCCTCTATATACACACTATGCCTCTATATTACACACTATGTCTCTATATTACACACTATGTCTCTATATACACACTATGTCACTATATTAGACACTATGACACTATATTATACACTATGTCACTATATTAGACACTATGTCACTATATTACATACTATGTCACTATATTTCACACTGTCAATATATTACACACTATGTCACTATATTAGACACTATGTCACTATATTACACACTATGTCACTATATTACACACTATGTTACTATATTTCACACTGTCACTATATTACACAATATGTAACTATATTACACACTATGTCACTATATTACACACTATGTCACTATATTACACACTATGTCACTATATTTCACACTGTCACTATATTACACAATATGTAACTATATTACACACTATGTCTCTATATTACACAATATGCCTTTATATTACACACTATGCCTCTATATTACACACTATGTCTCTATATACACACTATGTCACTATATTAGACACTATGACACTATATTATACACTATGTCACTATATTAGACACTATGTCACTATATTACATACTATGTCACTATATTTCACACTGTCAATATATTACACACTATGTCACTATATTAGACACTATGTCACTATATTACACACTATGTCACTATATTACACACTATGTTACTATATTTCACACTGTCACTATATTACACAATATGTAACTATATTACACACTATGTCACTATATTACACACTATGTCACTATATTACACACTATGTCACTATATTTCACACTGTCACTATATTACACAATATGTAACTATATTACACACTATGTCTCTATATTACACAATATGCCTTTATATTACACACTATGCCTCTATATTACACACTATGTCTCTATATACACACTATGTCACTATATTAGACACTATGACACTATATTACACACTATGTCACTATATTAGACACTATGTCACTATATTACACACTATGTCACTATATTTCACACTGTCAATATATTACACACTATGTCACTATATTATACACTATGTCACTATATTACACACTATGTCACTATATTTCACACTGTCACTATATTACACACTATGTCACTATATTACACACTATGTCTCTATATTACACACTATGCCTCTATATTACACACTATGCCTCTATATTACACACTATGTCTCTATATTACACACTATGTCTCTATATTACACACTATGCCTCTATATTACACACTATGTCACTATATTACACACTATGTCTCTATATTACACACTATGCCTCTATATTACACACTATGTCACTATATTACACACTATGTCTCTATATTACACACTATGCCTCTATATTACACACTATGCCTCAAAAAGTTTGTTCTTGTATCAGTAACAACACAGACATGACGCCTGAAACACCTCAGCTAAAAGGTCGGCGTAGCCAAACACTAACTGGTGTGAGTGGGGATTCTGCCAGATAATGGCTAGAGGATGAGGGTGTGTGTGTGTTAAATCCCAGCGGATGATGGCTGTATTACATCCAGTCAGAGGTTCCTGTCAGTCTGTCTGGATGATGGCTGCATTACATCCAGTCAGAGGTTCCTGTCAGTCTGTCTGGATGATGGCTGCATTACATCCAGTCAGAGGTTCCTGTCAGTCTGTCTGGATGATGGCTGCATTACATCCAGTCAGAGGTTCCTGTCAGTCTGTCTGGATGATGGCTGCATTACATCCAGTCAGAGGTTCCTGTCAGTCTGTCTGGATGATGGCTGTATTACATCCAGTCAGAGGTTCCTGTCAGTCTGTCTGGATGATGGCTGTATTACATCCAGTCAGAGGTTCCTGTCAGTCTGTCTGGATGATGGCTGTATTACATCCAGTCAGAGGTTCCTGTCAGTCTGTCTGGATGATGACTGTATTACATCCAGTCAGAGGTTCCCGTCAGTCTGTCTGGATGATGGCTGTATTACATCCAGTCAGAGGTTCCCGTCAGTCTGTCTGGATGATGGCTGTATTACATCCAGTCAGAGGTCCCTGTCAGTCTGTCTGGATGATGGCCGTATTACATCCAGTCAGAGGTTCCCGTCAGTCTGTCTGGATGATGGCCGTATTACATCCAGGCAGAGGTTCCCGTCAGTCTGTCTGGATGATGGCTGTATTACATCCAGTCAGAGGTTCCTCTCAGTCTGTCTGGATGGTGATGTATTACATCCAGTCAGAGGTTCCCGTCAGTCTGTCTGGATGATGGCTGTATTACATCCAGTCAGAGGTTCCCGTCAGTCTGTCTGGATGATGGCTGTATTACATCCAGTCAGAGGTTCCTCTCAGTCTGTCTGGATGGTGATGTATTATATCCAGTCAGAGGTTCCTGTCAGTCTGTCTGGATGATGGCTGTATTACATCCAGTCAGAGGTTCCTCTCAGTCTGTCTGGATGGTGATGTATTACATCCAGTCAGAGGTTCCTCTCAGTCTGTCTGGATGGTGATGTATTACATCCAGTCAGAGGTTCCTGTCAGTCTGTCTGGATGATGGCTGTATTACATCCAGTCAGAGGTTCCTGTCAGTCTGTCTGGATGATGGCTGTATTACATCCAGTCAGAGGTTCCTCTCAGTCTGTCTGGATGGTGATGTATTACATCCAGGCAGAGGTTCCTGTCAGTCTGTCTGGATGATGGCTGTATTACATGCAGTCAGAGGTTCCTGTCAGTCTGTCTGGATGATGGCTGTAATACATCCAGGAAGAGGTTCCTGTGAGTCTGTCTGGATGATGGCTGTATTACATCCAGTCAGAGGTTCCTGTCAGTCTGTCTGGATGATGGCTGTATTACATCCAGTCAGAGGTTCCTGTCAGTCTGTCTGGATGATGGCTGTATTACATCCAGTCAGAGGTTCCTGTCAGTCTGTCTGGATGATGGCTGTATTACATCCAGTCAGAGGTTCCTGTCAGTCTGTCTGGATGATGGCTGTATTACATCCAGTCAGAGGTTCCCGTCAGTCTGTCTGGATGATGGCTGTATTTACATCCAGTCAGAGGTTCCCGTCAGTCTGTCTGGATGATGGCTGTATTACATCCAGTCAGAGGTTCCTCTCAGTCTGTCTGGATGGTGATGTATTACATCCAGTCAGAGGTTCCTGTCAGTCTGTCTGGATGATGGCTGTATTACATCCAGTCAGAGGTTCCTCTCAGTCTGTCTGGATGGTGATGTATTACATCCAGTCAGAGGTTCCTCTCAGTCTGTCTGGATGGTGATGTATTACATCCAGTCAGAGGTTCCTGTCAGTCTGTCTGGATGATGGCTGTATTACATCCAGTCAGAGGTTCCTGTCAGTCTGTCTGGATGATGGCTGTATTACATCCAGTCAGAGGTTCCTGTCAGTCTGTCTGGATGATGGCTGTATTACATCCAGTCAGAGGTTCCTGTCAGTCTGTCTGGATGATGGCTGTATTACATCCAGTCAGAGGTTCCTGTCAGTCTGTCTGGATGATGGCTGTATTACATCTAGGCAGAGGTTGGAATCGCAGACAGCATCATGATTCATGAAATCTCATTCTAACCAATAATGGGGCTCATTATAAATACATAGTGATTTAGTTTCGGTATCAGACTAACTTTTCTTATGATTTTGTTTGCAGAGCATACAGGCTGGCAGTTTATCGCCAGTTCACCCTATGGGAACAAGGGAGAATTGGACGAGGTGTACGGCGTCTCATCCCTGCCTGTTCCGTTTCCTACATAAAGCGAGCACACCCAGAAGCAAAGGCATTTCCATAGGGTTTAAGTGTGAATAAAACCAGTTCATTTAGTATTTAATTATTTATTTATTTTATTTAACTAGGCAAGTAAGTTAAGAACAAATTCTTATTACCAATGACTGCCTACCCCGGCCAACCCGGGCGACGCTGGGCCAATTGTGCACCGCCCTATGGGACTCCCAATCACAGCCGGTTGTGATACAGCCTTGAATCGGACCAGGGTCTGTAGAGACGCCTCTAGCACTGAGATGCAGTGTCTTAGACCCCTCCTAACTCCTGCTGTCATTTTTTCTTGACATAGACCTAATGCCTGCGCCTTATTTATTTTTATTTAACCTTTATTTAACTAGGCAAGTCAGTTAAGAACAAATCCTTATTTACAATGACAGCCTACCTACAGGGTCAGCCTCTGGAGCAAATTAGGGTTAAGTGCCTTGCTCAAAAACACATCACTCAGGAATTCGAACCAGCCGGTTACTGGCCCAACGTTTTAACCGCTAGGCTGCCTGCCCCCCGTATGTAAAAAATAGTATCAGTTATATTGTCCACTATAACAACAGGTTCAAGCGTAACCAGATACACTTGTTTGAATATAAAACTTATTTCAAAGCGCAGTAATCCCGTGTCCCTGTCGCTAGAGTAGTGACTTCAACTAGCTCTGGCTGCCATGTATTGGAAAGGAATGGTAACTACACTGGGCAGCTAGTTGGCAGAGTCAATATAGACTTAATAATATATGCCGTTTAGCAGATGCCTTTATCCTAAGTGAACTGGATACTACAAGGTAGTCGGCCTCTTGACCTTCGTCAGGGCTTTTGTTTTACCACAAAGATAGATGGCCACTCTCTATTTTGAAATGTTCAGTGTTCTATTCTACAGTAAAGCAGTGGACCATGGACTGAATGTTCAGTGTTCTATTCTACAGTAAAGCAGTGGACCATGGACTGAATGTTCAGTGTTCTATTCTACAGTAAAGCAGTGGACCATGGACTGAATGTTCAGTGTTCTATTCTACAGTAAAGCAGTGGACCATGGACTGAATGTTCAGTGTTCTATTCTACAGTAAAGCAGTGGACCATGGACTGAATGTTCAGTGTTCTATTCTACAGTAAAACAGTGGACCATGGACTGAATGTTCAGTGTTCTATTCTACAGTAAAGCAGTGGACCATGGACTGAATGTTCAGTGTTCTATTCTACAGTAAAGCAGTGGACCATGGACTGGAATGTTCAGTGTTCTATTCTACAGTAAAGCAGTGGACCATGGACTGCACATACTATGATCTTAGGGATGCTGTATATAGGATTTCAAAGGATAAATTAATCTGATTCAAATCACTTGCATATTTAAAATACTTGGAATTACAAGTCCCTATAATCATAATGATGTCCATTCCAGTAGGAAACCACATAAAATAAAGACATTGAGTGCATCCCAGATGTCTCCCTATTCCTTATATAGTGCACTAACTATTACCACAAAGCTTGGGGGTCGTTCCATGTCATTTCAATTCTATTGCACGCCCTAATGAATATAACCCTTGTTTCACAGTGAGGGGTGTATAGACCAGAGCCCTAATGAATATAACCCTTGTTTCACAGTGAGGGGTGTATAGACCAGAGCCCTAATGAATATAACCCTTGTTTCACAGTGAGGGGTGTATAGACCAGAGCCCTAATGAATATAACCCTTGTTTCACAGTGAGGGGTGTATAGACCAGAGCCCTAATGAATATAACCCTTGTTTCACAGTGAGGGGTGTATAGACCAGAGCCCTAATGAATATAACCCTTTTTCACAGTGAGGGGTGTATAGACCAGAGCCCTAATGACTATAACCCTTGTTTCACAGTGAGGGGTGTATAGACCAGAGCCATAATGACTATAACCCTTGTTTCACAGTGAGGGGTGTATAGACCAGAGCCCTAATGAATATAACCCTTGTTTCACAGTGAGGGGTATATAGATCAGAGCCCTAATGAATATAACCCTTGTTTCACAGTGAGGGGTGTATAGACCAGAGCCATAATGAATATAACCCTTGTTTCACAGTGAGGGGTGTATAGACCAGAGCCCTAATGAATATAACCCTTGTTTCACAGTGAGGGGTGTATAGACCAGAGCCCTAATGAATATAACCCTTTTTCACAGTGAGGGGTGTATAGACCAGAGCCATAATGACTATAACCCTTGTTTCACAGTGAGGGATGTATAGACCAGAGCCATAATGACTATAAGCCTTGTTTCACAGTGAGGGGTGTATAGACCAGAGCCATAATGACTATAACCCTTGTTTCACAGTGAGGGGTGTATAGACCAGAGCCATAATGACTATAACCCTTGTTTCACAGTGAGGGGTGTACAGACCAGAGCCATGATGACTATAACCCTTGTTTCACAGTGAGGGGTGTATAGACCAGAGCCATAATGAATATAACCCTTGTTTCACAGTGAGGGGTGTATAGACCAGAGCCCTAATGAATATAACCCTTGTTTCACAGTGAGGGGTGTATAGACCAGAGCCCTAATGAATATAACCCTTTTTCACAGTGAGGGGTGTATAGACCAGAGCCATAATGACTATAACCCTTGTTTCACAGTGAGGGGTGTATAGACCAGAGCCATAATGACTATAACCCTTGTTTCACAGTGAGGGGTGTATAGACCAGAGCCATAATGACTATAACCCTTGTTTCACAGTGAGGGGTGTATAGACCAGAGCCATAATGACTATAACCCTTGTTTCACAGTGAGGGGTGTATAGACCAGAGCCATAATGACTATAACCCTTGTTTCACAGTGAGGGGTGTATAGACCAGAGCCATAATGACTATAACCCTTGTTTCACAGTGAGGGGTGTATAGACCAGAGCCATAATGAATATAACCCTTGTTTCACAGTGAGGGGTGTATAGACCAGAGCCATAATGACTATAACCCTTGTTTCACAGTGAGGGGTGTATAGACCAGAGCCATACTTGTTTCACAGTGAGGGGTGTATAGACCAGAGCCATAATGACTATAACCCTTGTTTCACAGTGAGGGATGTATAGACCAGAGCCCTAATGAATATAACCCTTGTTTCACAGTGAGGGGTGTATAGACCAGAGCCCTAATGACTATAACCCTTGTTTCACAGTGAGGGGTGTATAGACCAGAGCCATAATGACTATAACCCTTGTTTCACAGTGAGGGATGTATAGACCAGAACCATAATGACTATAACCCTTGTTTCACAGTGAGGGATGTATAGACCAGAGCCCTAATGAATATAACCCTTGTTTCACAGTGAGGGGTGTATAGACCAGAGCCCTAATGACTATAACCCTTGTTTCACAGTGAGGGGTGTATAGACCAGAGCCCTAATGACTATAACCCTTGTTTCACAGTGAGGGGTGTATAGACCAGAGCCATAATGACTATAAGGTGTATAGGCCAGAGCCATAATGACTATAAGGTGTATAGACCAGAGCCATAATGACTATAATGTGTATAGACCAGAGCCATAATGACTATAAGGTGTATAGACCAGAGCCATAATGACTATAAGGTGTATAGACCAGAGCCATAATGAATATAAGGTGTATAGACCAGAGCCATAATGACTATAAGGTGTATAGACCAGAGCCCTAATGACTATAAGGTGTATAGACCAGAGCCATAATGACTATAAGGTGTATAGACCAGAGCCATAATGACTATAAGGTGTATAGACCAGAGCCATAATGACTATAAGGTGTATAGACCAGAGCCATAATGACTATAAGGTGTATAGACCAGAGCCATAATGACTATAAGGTGTATAGACCAGAGCCATAATGACTATAAGGTGTATAGACCAGAGCCATAATGACTATAAGGTGTATAGACCAGAGCCATAATGACTATAAGGTGTATAGACCAGAGCCATAATGACTATAAGGTGTATAGACCAGAGCCATAATGACTATAAGGTGTATAGACCAGAGCCATAATGACTATAAGGTGTATAGACCAGAGCCATAATGACTATAAGGTGTATAGACCAGAGCCATAATGACTATAAGGTGTATAGACCAGAGGCATAATGACTATAAGGTGTATAGACCAGAGCCATAATGACTATAAGGTGTATAGACCAGAGCCATAATGACTATAAGGTGTATAGACCAGAGCCATAATGACTATAAGGTGTATAGACCAGAGCCATAATGAATATAAGGTGTATAGACCAGAGCCATAATGACTATAAGGTGTATAGACCAGAGCCATAATGACTATAAGGTGTATAGACCAGAGCCATAATGACTATAAGGTGTATAGACCAGAGCCATAATGACTATAAGGTGTATAGACCAGAGCCATAATGACTATAAGGTGTATAGACCAGAGCCATAATGACTATAAGGTGTATAGACCAGAGCCATAATGACTATAAGGTGTATAGACCAGAGCCATAATGACTATAAGGTGTATAGACCAGAGCCATAATGACTATAAGGTGTATAGACCAGAGCCATAATGACTATAAGGTGTATAGACCAGAGCCATAATGACTATAAGGTGTATAGACCAGAGCCATAATGACTATAAGGTGTATAGACCAGAGCCATAATGACTATAAGGTGTATAGACCAGAGCCATAATGACTATAAGGTGTATAGACCAGAGCCATAATGACTATAAGGTGTATAGACCAGAGCCATAATGACTATAAGGTGTATAGACCAGAGCCATAATGACTATAAGGTGTATAGACCAGAGCCATAATGACTATAAGGTGTATAGACCAGAGCCATAATGACTATAAGGTGTATAGACCAGAGCCATAATGACTATAAGGTGTATAGACCAGAGCCATAATGACTATAAGGTGTATAGACCAGAGCCATAATGACTATAAGGTGTATAGACCAGAGCCATAATGACTATAAGGTGTATAGACCAGAGCCATAATGACTATAAGGTGTATAGACCAGAGCCATAATGACTATAAGGTGTATAGACCAGAGCCATAATGACTATAAGGTGTATAGACCAGAGCCATAATGACTATAAGGTGTATAGACCAGAGCCATAATGACTATAAGGTGTATAGACCAGAGCCATAATGACTATAAGGTGTATAGACCAGAGCCATAATGAATATAAGGTGTATAGACCAGAGCCATAATGACTATAAGGTGTATAGACCAGAGCCATAATGACTATAAGGTGTATAGACCAGAGCCATAATGACTATAAGGTGTATAGACCAGAGCCATAATGACTATAAGGTGTATAGACCAGAGCCATAATGACTATAAGGTGTATAGACCAGAGCCATAATGACTATAAGGTGTATAGACCAGAGCCATAATGACTATAAGGTGTATAGACCAGAGCCATAATGACTATAAGGTGTATAGACCAGAGCCATAATGACTATAAGGTGTATAGACCAGAGCCATAATGACTATAAGGTGTATAGACCAGAGCCATAATGACTATAAGGTGTATAGACCAGAGCCATAATGACTATAAGGTGTATAGACCAGAGCCATAATGACTATAAGGTGTATAGACCAGAGCCATAATGACTATAAGGTGTATAGACCTTAGCCATAATGACTATAAGGTGTATAGACCAGAGCCATAATGACTATAAGGTGTATAGACCAGAGCCATAATGACTATAAGGTGTATAGACCAGAGCCATAATGACTATAAGGTGTATAGACCAGAGCCATAATGACTATAAGGTGTATAGACCAGAGCCATAATGAATATAAGGTGTATAGACCAGAGCCATAATGACTATAAGGTGTATAGACCAGAGCCATAATGACTATAAGGTGTATAGACCAGAGCCATAATGACTATAAGGTGTATAGACCAGAGCCATAATGACTATAAGGTGTATAGACCAGAGCCATAATGACTATAAGGTGTATAGACCAGAGCCATAATGACTATAAGGTGTATAGACCAGAGCCATAATGACTATAAGGTGTATAGACCAGAGCCATAATGACTATAAGGTGTATAGACCAGAGCCATAATGACTATAAGGTGTATAGACCAGAGCCATAATGACTATAAGGTGTATAGACCAGAGCCATAATGACTATAAGGTGTATAGACCAGAGCCATAATGACTATAAGGTGTATAGACCAGAGCCATAATGACTATAAGGTGTATAGACCAGAGCCATAATGACTATAAGGTGTATAGACCAGAGCCATAATGACTATAAGGTGTATAGACCAGAGCCATAATGACTATAAGGTGTATAGACCAGAGCCATAATGACTATAAGGTGTATAGACCAGAGCCATAATGACTATAAGGTGTATAGACCAGAGCCATAATGACTATAAGGTGTATAGACCAGAGCCATAATGACTATAAGGTGTATAGACCTTAGCCATAATGACTATAAGGTGTATAGACCAGAGCCATAATGACTATAAGGTGTATAGACCAGAGCCATAATGACTATAAGGTGTATAGACCAGAGCCATAATGACTATAAGGTGTATAGACCAGAGCCATAATGACTATAAGGTGTATAGACCAGAGCCATAATGACTATAAGGTGTATAGACCAGAGCCATAATGACTATAAGGTGTATAGACCAGAGCCATAATGACTATAAGGTGTATAGACCTTAGCCATAATGACTATAAGGTGTATAGACCAGAGCCATAATGACTATAAGGTGTATAGACCAGAGCCATAATGACTATAAGGTGTATAGACCAGAGCCATAATGACTATAAGGTGTATAGACCAGAGCCATAATGACTATAAGGTGTATAGACCAGAGCCATAATGACTATAAGGTGTATAGACCAGAGCCATAATGACTATAAGGTGTATAGACCAGAGCCATAATGACTATAAGGTGTATAGACCAGAGCCATAATGACTATAAGGTGTATAGACCAGAGCCATAATGACTATAAGGTGTATAGACCAGAGCCATAATGACTATAAGGTGTATAGACCAGAGCCATAATGACTATAAGGTGTATAGACCAGAGCCATAATGACTATAAGGTGTATAGACCAGAGCCATAATGACTATAAGGTGTATAGACCAGAGCCATAATGACTATAAGGTGTATAGACCAGAGCCATAATGACTATAAGGTGTATAGACCAGAGCCATAATGACTATAAGGTGTATAGACCAGAGCCATAATGACTATAAGGTGTATAGACCAGAGCCATAATGACTATAAGGTGTATAGACCAGAGCCATAATGACTATAAGGTGTATAGACCAGAGCCATAATGACTATAAGGTGTATAGACCAGAGCCATAATGACTATAAGGTGTATAGACCAGAGCCATAATGACTATAAGGTGTATAGACCAGAGCCATAATGACTATAAGGTGTATAGACCAGAGCCATAATGACTATAAGGTGTATAGACCAGAGCCATAATGACTATAAGGTGTATAGACCAGAGCCATAATGACTATAAGGTGTATAGACCAGAGCCATAATGACTATAAGGTGTATAGACCAGAGCCATAATGACTATAAGGTGTATAGACCAGAGCCATAATGACTATAAGGTGTATAGACCAGAGCCATAATGACTATAAGGTGTATAGACCTTAGCCATAATGACTATAAGGTGTATAGACCAGAGCCATAATGACTATAAGGTGTATAGACCAGAGCCATAATGACTATAAGGTGTATAGACCAGAGCCATAATGACTATAAGGTGTATAGACCAGAGCCATAATGACTATAAGGTGTATAGACCAGAGCCATAATGACTATAAGGTGTATAGACCAGAGCCATAATGACTATAAGGTGTATAGACCTTAGCCATAATGACTATAAGGTGTATAGACCAGAGCCATAATGACTATAAGGTTTATAGACCAGAGCCATAATGACTATAAGGTGTATAGACCAGAGCCATAATGACTATAAGGTGTATAGACCAGAGCCAATCAGTCAAACTAATGAAGACTTTTCCACTAGAAAGTTACACTTTCCAGAGAGATGCTGCTTCCTGGCAATTTCAATGTTATCCACATTGTTATTATGTTGTGCCACTCATTCCACGTAGAAGCTACTGGAAGCTAGAGTTCAATCAAACACTGTGTGGCTCAGGTTCACACTGACATAAAGCATGGGCTTCTCTCCTGTCTTTCCCTTCTTCTCCTGTCCTCCTCTCCTCTCCTTCGCATCCAGACAACAGGGGTTTGTTTGAAGTACCCAGCTCTCCCCAGACCACTCCGCCAGTGGCAGGGACAGGGGGGAGGAGGGGTGAGGAAGGGTATGGTACAATGGGGGGGAGGGGTGAGGAAGGGTAAGGGACGGGGGGGAGGAGGGGTAAAGTACAGGGGGAGGAGGGGTAATGGACATATGACTCACTGTCTGTAGGCCACGGCCATATGACTCACTGTCTGTATGAGTGATCCATCTTCGTGAACGGGGTGGTGTCCCTAATAAACTGTTTATTGTATATTCTATATTGTACACAGGCAATACTGTGTACAATATAGAATATAGCTGGCATCATAGTAATCCATTAGTCACCTATAACAGGGGGGAACCATTAGTTTACACAGCTTGAAAGTCAATAGAAAATAAATTTGCTAGCTGCATTAAGTGTCAAAATAACAAGACATATTTTTCACACGGGCTGTGTTTCAGAGAAGTAGATCCTTTGTTGGGATCATCTCTGGCTGCTCATGTGGTTGGTTGCTTTGAGGTGGTGGAGAGTGGTTCCAGTATATACTGTTTAACGCCTATGTCTTTTTGCTAAATGGGAAATAGGTAATCTGTCACAGTGGTTGACATACACACTGGTTGTATGCCATTATCGTATTTATGTCACAGGAAGTGCCTGCTATTAATATGCTTCATCAAATAGCTCAAAGACACATTTACAATGGACTCATGCAAATAAATAATACATACAAAGTCCACGTCCCAAATGGCACCCTATTCCCCATAGGGCTCTGGTCAAAAGTAGTGCACTACAGAGGGAATAGGGTGTCATTTGGGACACAGACACACACACACTTTCAGAAGACTGTGCTCCAGATGTGACAGTGAGGTTGAAACACGCTGGAAGGCACCAAGCACAACCCTGCTGAGAACGGACTAGTTGATCAAGAAAAACAACATCTTATCTGACAAAGTGCAAAGTGAAGGCTGTTATTTCTAACTTGTATGCATTATAGAAAGATGTCACTGTACTTGACATGACTTTTCTTTTAGAGTTGCAACATCAACTATTAGTCCATGTTACGAAGTAGGCCTTGGGGTTGACTGTGACTGATGAGCTGGGGTCAGTTCCATTTCAATTAGTCCATGTTACTTAGTAGGCCTTGGGGTTGACTGTGACTGATGAGCAGGGTTCAGTTCCATTTCAATTAGTCCATGTTACTTAGTAGGCCTTGGGGTTGACTGTGACTGATGAGCTGGGGTCAGTTCCATTTCAATTAGTCCATGTTACTTAGTAGGCCTTGGGGTTGACTGTGACTGATGAGCTGGGGTCAGTTCCATTTCAATTAGTACATGTTACTTAATAGGCCTTGGGGTTGACTGTGACTGATGAGCAGGGGTCAGTTCCATTTCAATTAGTCCATGTTACTTAGTAGGCCTTGGGGTTGACTGTGACTGATGAGCAGGGGTCAATTCCATTTCAATTAGTCCATGTTACGTAGTAGGCCTTGGGGTTGACTGTGACTGATGAGCTGGGGTCAGTTCCATTTCAATTAGTCCATGTTACTTAGTAGGCCTTGGGGTTGACTGTGACTGATGAGCAGGGTTCAGTTCCATTTCAATTAGTCCATGTTACTTAGTAGGCCTTGGGGTTGACTGTGACTGATGAGCTGGGGTCAGTTCCATTTCAATTAGTCCATGTTACTTAGTAGGCCTTGGGGTTGACTGTGACTGATGAGCTGGGGTCAGTTCCATTTCAATTAGTCCATGTTACTTAGTAGGCCTTGGGGTTGACTGTGACTGATGAGCTGGGGTCAGTTCCATTTCAATTAGTCCATGTTACTTAGTAGGCCTTGGGGTTGACTGTGACTGATGAGCTGGGGTCAGTTCCATTTCAATTAGTCCATGTTACTTAGTAGGCCTTGGAGTTGACTGTGACTGATGAGCAGGGTTCAGTTCCATTTCAATTAGTCCATGTTACTTAGTAGGCCTTGGGGTTGACTGTGACTGATGAGCTGGGGTCAGTTCCATTTCAATTAGTCCATGTTACTTAGTAGGCCTTGGGGTTGACTGTGACTGATGAGCTGGGGTCAGTTCCATTTCAATTAGTACATGTTACTTAATAGGCCTTGGGGTTGACTGTGACTGATGAGCAGGGGTCAGTTCCATTTCAATTAGTCCATGTTACTTAGTAGGCCTTGGGGTTGACTGTGACTGATGAGCAGGGGTCAATTCCATTTCAATTAGTCCATGTTACGTAGTAGGCCTTGGGGTTGACTGTGACTGATGAGCAGAGGTCAGTTCCATTTCAATTAGTCCATGTTACTTAGTAGGCCTTGGGGTTGACTGTGACTGATGAGCTGGGGTCAGTTCCATTTCAATTAGTCCATGTTACTTAGTAGGCCTTGGGGTTGACTGTGACTGATGAGCTGGGGTCAGTTCCATTTCAATTAGTCCATGTTACTTAGTAGGCCTTGGGGTTGACTGTGACTGATGAGCAGGGTTCAGTTCCATTTCAATTAGTCCATGTTACTTAGTAGGCCTTGGGGTTGACTGTGACTGATGAGCTGGGGTCAGTTCCATTTCAATTAGTCCATGTTACTTAGTAGGCCTTGGGGTTGACTGTGACTGATGAGCTGGGGTCAGTTCCATTTCAATTAGTCCATGTTACTTAGTAGGCCTTGGGGTTGACTGTGACTGATGAGCAGGGTTCAGTTCCATTTCAATTAGTCCATGTTACTTAGTAGGCCTTGGGGTTGACTGTGACTGATGAGCTGGGGTCAGTTCCATTTCAATTAGTCCATGTTACTTATTAGGCCTTGGGGTTGACTGTGACTGATGAGCTGGGGTCAGTTCCATTTCAATTAGTACATGTTACTTAATAGGCCTTGGGGTTGACTGTGACTGATGAGCAGGGGTCAGTTCCATTTCAATTAGTCCATGTTACTTAGTAGGCCTTGGGGTTGACTGTGACTGATGAGCAGGGGTCAATTCCATTTCAATTAGTCCATGTTACGTAGTAGGCCTTGGGGTTGACTGTGACTGATGAGCAGAGGTCAGTTCCATTTCAATTAGTCCATGTTACTTAGTAGGCCTTGGGGTTGACTGTGACTGATGAACAGGGGTCAGTTCCATTTCAATTAGTCCATGTTACGTAGTAGGCCTTGGGGTTGACTGTGACTGATGAGCTGGGGTCAGTTCCATTTCAATTTGTCATTTCAGAAAGTAAACCAAATTCCAATTTCAATTCTACTTTTTCCTCATTGAAAAGCATTGAAGTGTTGGAATTTCAGTGTACTTCCTGAATTGAACCCAACTCTGAAGAGTGCAACAAGATAGAAAGGCTAGCCTCTACCCACTGGGAACACCACATAATTTCAACGTGGGTAACTGGGTAATATTTGAGACGCTGATCAATGAGATTACAAACTAATTTAAATATGCTCCCTCTAATTCTCTCTCTCTCCCATTCTCCCTCCCCTCCCGGAGGAACTGAGCCTTAGGACCATGCTTCAGGACCACCTGCCCTGATGACTCCTAGCTGTCCCAAATCCACCTGGTCGTGCTGGTTCACCAGTTTCAACTCTTCTGCCTGCCGGTTATGTTCACTGGACGTGCCACCTTGTCCCAGACCTGCTGTTTTCAACTCTCTCTCCCTCTCTCTACCGCACCTGCTATTTCAACATCTAAAAGCCTGGCTATGAAAATATTTACCTTTTGCAACCTCTACAACCACTGTGATTATTATTTGACCCTGCTGGTCATCTATGAACATTTTAACATCTTGGAGAAAGAACTGGCCTTAATGGCCATGAATGGTTATAATCTCCACCCGGCACAGCCACAAGAGGACTGGCCACACCTCAGAGCCTGGTTCCTCTCTAGGTTTCTTCCTAGGATCCTGGCTTTCTAGGGAGTTTTTCAAGCCACTGTGCTTCTACATCTGCATTGCTTGCTGTTTGGGGTTTTAGGCTGAGTTTCTGTATAGCACTTTGTGACATCGGCTGATGTAAAAAGAACTTTGAAGATCTGACGTTGTTTTCAAGGTACAAATTCAACATGTTTTATACAAAATGTGTCTATGTTGAAATGTGGTTACCATGATGACATAATCCTGTTGTTGAAATGTCACCTTCAAAACAACATTTTACATTGATGCCTTTTTCCAAATCCAAATGTATTTTCCACGTAGATTCCACTCCACAATATGTTGAAACAACGTTGATTCATCCACTTTGTGTCCAGTGGGTAATAACTTACAGTAGGTATGAACAGTATGTGCAACAGGTCATAGACCTTTCCCCAAGTTATTTGATTCTCAACTGAGAAGTACAGTACATCTTGAATAGTGAAAGGCCAGCATTTATTCACTCAAGTCAAGTGATGTCAAGTGAAAGTATTTACTGTATAGCAGTTAAATCTGAGTCTCATACCTTTAGAAAACCATTGTAGGCTGCATCCAGAGATACAGAAGCTTTAACTGTCAATCATGTGTATGTCCTCTGGCTCATTCTAATAACATTCATACAATCCAAGCTACAAAACAACCTTCATATCAGTTAACCACCACCTTACATCTGACAGGCCAAGTGCGCCCCCTACTGTTCATACAAGTACCATGGAAGAATCCCTACCATCTATGGTTGCCTGGTCTTTGGCACCACCTGGTGGTTGAAGTGTTCTGGGTTGAGTCCCAAGTCCCAAATGGCACCCTATTCCCTGTATTTAAAAAAATATATATAATAATTTAACCTTTATTTAACTAGGCAAGTCAGTTAAGAACAAATTCTTATTTAAAATGACGGCCTACACTGGCCTCCCCTAACTCAAACGACGCTGGGCCTCAGGGACAGCCAGCGTGTGGCATGCCCACCTTGGCCAGCGCATCAGAGCAATACTAATACCCTCAGAAATACGATCAATCCAGAGCTATCCAGCTGGAAAAAGTCCCTCCGCTTGGAATCGAAAGTATTTTAATGGTTTTTAGGCACTGAATTCACTATGGCCCCCGGAGAGACTTGGGAACTGAAATGGTGTGAAAGGGAGACAGACTTTAAAACGGTTGTTGCATTCGAGAGATAAATTATGGCTGGAAAAACACAATCCTTTTTTATGACAGATAATCCCTTCCATTAATTCTACACAATAAGGCAACAAGGGGAATTTATAAAGAGTGTATAGTCTCAGCATTCCACTAAGAACTAGACAGTGGTGATTGTAGCAGGTAAATCTGGGCAGGGCAAACAAATATGTGGCAACACAACACTAAACAATACATTAACTACGCAACACTAAACAATACATTACCTATGCAACACTAAACAATACATTACCTACGCAACACTAAACAATACATTAACTACGCAACACTAAACAATACATTAACAACGCAACACTTAACAATACATTAACTACACAACACTAAACAATACATTAACTACACAACACTAAACAATACATTAACTACACAATACTAAACAATACATTAACTACACAACACTAAAAAATACATTAACTACACAACACTAAACAATACATTAACTACACAACACTAAACAATACATTATCTACACAACACTAAACAATACATTAACTACACAACACTAAACAATACATTAACTACGCAACACTAAACAATACATTAACTACACAACACTAAACAATACATTAACTACACAATACTAAACAATACATTATCTACACAACACTAAACAATACATTAACTAAAGAACCGTAGGATAAATAAAGACAATGAAAGCTCTTACAATATTAAATGTCTCTAAAACAGGTTATAGGCTACATGTGCACCACTAAGTCAGAACAGATGGCGACATTAAGAAGGGAAAAATATACCAAATTATTAGGGTGAGGCACATGGGCTACTAACAGCTTACTACACAACATACACTTAGTATTACTTTCTTAGCTCCAGTATAAAGGAAAGGGAGAGAGGAGGGATGTTGAGGTGGACCCTCAGTCTTCTGCTCTCTCCCTCCGCTGAGACTGACCATCAGATGCAGGCACCATGAGCCCCGTAAAATACTCATATACAGTGGGGAGAACAAGTATTTGATACACTGCCGATTTTGCAGGTTTTCCCACTTACAAACCATGTAGAAGTCTGTAATTTTTATCATAGGTACTCTTCAACTGTGAGTGACGGAATCTAAAACAAAAATCCAGAAAATCACATTGTATGATTTTTAAGTAATTAATTTGCATTTTATTGCATGACATAAGTATTTGATACATCAGAAAAGCAGAACTTAATATTTGGTACAGAAACCTTTGTTTGCAATTACAGAGATCATACGTTTCCTGTAGTTCTTGACCAGTTTTGCACACACTGCAGCAGGGATTTTGGCCCACTCCTCCATACAGACCTTCTCCAGATCCTTCAGGTTTCGGGGCTGTCGCTGGGCAATACGGACTTTCAGCTCTCTCCAAAGATTTTCTATTGGGTTCAGGTCTGGAGACTGGCTAGGCCACTCCAGGACCTTGAGATGCTTCTTACGGAGCCACTCCTTAGTTGCCCTGGCTGTGTGTTTCGGGTCGTTGTCATGCCAGCCACGACCCATCTTCAATGCTCTTACTGAGGGAAGGAGGTTGTTGGCCAAGATCTCGCGATACATGGCCCCATCCATCCTCCCCTCAATACGGTGCAGTCGTCCTGTCCCCTTTGCAGAAAAGCATCCCCAAAGAATGATGTTTCCACCTCCATGCTTCACGGTTGGGATGGTGTTCATGGGGTTGTACTCATCCTTCTTCTTCCTCCAAACACGGCGAGTGGAGTTTAGACCAAAAAGCTCTATTTTTGTCTCATCAGACCACATGACCTTCTCCCATTCCTCCTCTGGATCATCCAGATGGTCATCGGCAAACTTCAGACGGGCCTGGACATGCGCTGGCTTGAGCAGGGGGACCTTGCGTGCGCTGCAGGATTTTAATCCATGACGGCGTAGTGTGTTACTAATGGTTTTCTTTGAGACTGTGGTCCCAGCTCTCTTCAGGTCATTGACCAGGTCCTGCCGTGTAGTTCTGGGCTGATCCCTCACCTTCCTCATGATCATTGATGCCCCACGAGGTGAGATCTTGCATGGTGCCCCAGACCGAGGGAGATTGACCGTCATCTTGAACTTCTTCCATTTTCTAATAATTGCGCCAACAGTTGTTGCCTTCTCACCAAGCTGCTTGCCTATTGTCCTGTAGCCCATCCCAGCCTTGTGCAGGTCTACAATTTTATCCCTGATGTCCTTACACAGCTGTTTGATTGAGTGTGTGGAGTCCGTTTGATTGAGTGTGTGGACAGGTGTCTTTTATACAGGTAACGAGTTCAAACAGGTGCAGTTAATACAGGTAATGAGTGGAGAACAGGAGGGCTTCTTAAAGAAAAACTAACAGGTCTGTGAGAGACGGAATTCTTACTGGTTGGTAGGTGATCAAATACTTATGTCATGCAATAAAATGCAAATTCATTATTTAAAAATCATACAATGTGATTTTCTGGATTTTTCTCTCACAGTTGAAGTGTACCTATGATAAAAATGACAGACCTCTACATGCTTTGTAAGTAGGAAAACCTGCAACATCGGCAGTGTATCAAATACTTGTTCTCCCCACTGTATAAATGTATGCTCACTTAGCTGTGCCTTGCAAATAATACAACAACGGATCTATTACCAGTAAAGCCTACCACAAAAATTAGATCTCGGTTTGCATTTAGACTCAGAAAGTGATCTTGACTCAGAAAAGGTCTCTGTGTGTAAAATAAAGTGGTGACTCACAGATAAAAAATGTAAAGAAAGCAAACCAATGTTATTTGTTGCCTAGATTTTACTGCAAATGACACTCAAGTCTTGAGAAAAAACAATACACTCATATTTCAGTCAGTCATGACAGCCTTTATAATAGAACACTTGTGACCAAACATCTAAATATTACACTTGGGGGAAAAAGTAGAAAAAGAAAGCCTGTTTGTTTCATTCTATTGTTGCTCTATTATATTGGTCTCTATAGTAGACATTGATCAAGTGAACAAGGCTACATGTGCAAAAATAACATTCACTGAGTAAAACATGTAATAATCCCCCCTTCACTCACACACAAGTGTTACTGTCAAGTTCAACACAACAAAAGCAATATCTTTGGGCAACACTGCACATTATTACATTGTACACTTTCTTCCTGTGGACATCTGTTCTACAATGTGCCAGCAGAGAAAGAAAGTGTGTGGTGTTCCTTTCACCTCTACAGTGGCATCCAGTTTAAGCCAGGCCCAGCTCCAGATACACTTCATCCCTGAATCGACTTGTTTAACAAGCAACGGCACATTTTCACCTCATTCTAAAAATCAACCAAATACTGTAGAGGGAAAACATTAGTTCACATATAGTAGTTAACATTTCACAGACTGCCAGGGTCCAGTAAGCAACTAATCGTTATAACTTGAGGAATGGCAAGGAGTCTAACATTACCAGTTAATACTATAGCGAATTGGTTAGGTTACTAACGTTGGCACATCTGATGTCGTAACGTTAACTAGCTAACGTTAGCTGTCTGACTTTATTAGCCAGCAAATGTTCACACTATAAACTCAAATATTTGATCCGTTAAGTTGGCTAATGTTGCTCAACATTTCTCTGGCTAGCTAACGGAGAATTCTATCCAGCTAGCAAGATACTTAACAATGCTAATAATACTTGTTCCACCACACTTTCTCCCTCACCTCAAACTTTCCAAATGCCAGTTGTTTTTCGAATACAGCTCGTTAAGTACTCTTCATCACCCTCTCACCCCAGTCTCCGTGGTCATCGGATCTACACGAACCACGTAGGTCACCTATTTTGGATTCAAAACGGCGAATTTCGCCGAAAGGTGACTAGTTTGCATCCCTGCAGGTGAGGTGAGGTGAGGTGAGGTGAGCACACGGACGCCCGGCTCACCAGTCAATGAACATGCATGCTTTGTTTACTTTGATTAACTCCGGTGTGCAGAGCACCTCCTGACCGACACACACACTTCATCACCTCGACACTCACTCTGGATACAATTAGTGCCCTGCCTTGCCAGCGTAGGCCTACCTGTAACACCATCCCTGCTGTATTAAGGGATTGTGCAAGCTTAAATAAATAAAGGTTGAATAAATAATGGTTAAATAAAGGTTGAATAAAAAGGTTAAATAAATAATGGTTAAATAAATAAAGGTTGAATAAATAAAAGGTTAAATAAATGCTTCTGTGAGATATCAGTGCTGAATTTCTTAATGATACACACTGAATCATTCTATAGCTAGTGTCTCCAGGAGTGATGAGTATAATATTTTTGCCTTTATGAGTTCTACTACTAGGGCCATGTACTTGAAGTGCTGTCTGTCTTCCCAGTGGCCTACTTGGTGTGTGAACTGCTGACTGTTCATAACTTGCAGATAGTTGTTGACACATCAACCAGGATCAAGGGGCGGAGCAATGTGTTGGTAATCAGTGGCTGTATTGAAGGGGGCGTGGTTTCTCTCCTCTCCTAGGCAATCAGCAATTAGTACAGGGAGGCGTGCTATCCACCTTTGCTAGGCAATTAGCAATTATTGTTAGTACTTCAGTCTCCCCTGGTTTCTCAGAGGCAGGTGTAAGCGACGCTCGTGTCAGTTTTATCGCGAAACTAAGACCGTCCAGCCGAGTTGTTCGAAGAAAGGAGAGAGGAAGCTCTACACCACTCTCTCTCTCATCAGTATCTTACCTAGTTCTTTTCTGATGATCTCATTTTGGTCTTTTGTAGCTTTGTTAACTATGTGTGTGTTTTCTATCCCAGGTCCCTCCTCTCTCTGTAGGCTTTACAGACGCTCCCCACCCCTTGGCTGCAACCCTTCTAGTTTAGTGTACCCTGCGCGCACAACCCATGTGGAAATCCTGGTCTCCAGCAGCGTTCTGAACTGCCAATCTGCAGTCAAGAACGCAGAGTTCATCTCAGCCCATGTTGCCCTTCAGTCCCTTGACTGTTTGGTGGAGTGCTGCAGAGATGATTGTCATTCTGGAAGGTTCTCCCATCTCCACAGAGGAGCTCTGTCAGAGTGACCATTCTCCCCCGATTGCTCAGTTTGGCCGGGCGGCCCACTCTAGGAAGAGTCTTGGTGGTTCCAAACTTCTTCCATTTACAAATGCTGGAGGCCACTTTGTTCTTGCGGACCTTCAATGCTGCAGAAATGTTTTGGTAACCTTCCCCAGATCTGTGCCTCGACACAATCGTGTCTTGGAGGTCTATGGACAATTCCTTCGAACTCATGGCTTGGTTTTTTCTCTTACATGTACTGTCAACTGTGGGACCTCATATAGACTGGTGTGTGCCTTTCCAAATCATGTCTAATCAATTGAATTTACCACAGGTGGACTCCAATCAAGTTGTAGAAACATCTCAAGGATGATCAATGGAAACAGGATGCACCTGAGCTCAATTTCAAGTCTCATAGCAAAGGGTCTGAATACTTATGGAAATAAAGTATTTCTGTTTATTTCTAATTAACTTGCAAACATTTCTAAACCTGTCAAGGTGTCTGAATACTTTCCAGATGCACTGTAAACATGTAAATGTAATGATAAAACTTTGTCAGGGGTTCCCAAACTGTTTCACTCAGGCCCCCCTTCCAGCATTGGGGAACATCCCGCGCACGCCACGTCCATTTCTAGGGGGGACCACTGATCTATGGAATGACTGCCAGTCCACCCATGATGTCATCATTGACTGGAGAGGCCTGTTCTATTTCTTTGCTCTGTAAGTTTCTAAAGAAGCCACATAAAGGAAACAGTCAGGTAGCATCATGGACGACTTTATTTTATTCGCAGCTGGTGGTGGCAAAATGCACTTTGACCAATTGGGTTTATTTGGACACATCTCTTGATATTTGTACACCTGTATATTGAGAAAAATCAATGGGTGTATAATATAGGACTTATTTCATTCCTTATGCCTCAGACTGCATTCACTGTGACCTTGTTGGCTTTAAGTGAGAGGTCAAGGAAGTTCTAAGATGGTAGAGGGGAGGGGAGGAGAGGAGGATAAGGAAGTGTGCAGTAGTCCATATCTTATTCCCATCACAGTAACAGTGCTACTGGCATCTAGCATTCACCCCTCAGGACAGAAGGCATCTAGCATTCACCCTTCAGGACAGAAGGCATCTAGCATTCACCCTTCAGGACAGAAGGCATCTAGCATTCACCCTTCAGGACAGAAGGAAGGTCTCCGTTCTCTTTAAGCTCCTGTAAAAACACAGAACACATGTCAATACAGGTCTGATCTTCATACATGATAAAATAATAGCTCACTGGGTCTGTAATCCACATTCCAACAGGATCCACAAAACAAATATTCTATTGATGCACAATAACTGTTAATAGATACACAGAGGACTCCTGTCTCATGAAACTAACTATTAATAGATACACAGAGAGAACTCCTGTCTCATGAAACTAACTGTTAATAGATACACAGAGAACTCCTGTCTCGTGAAACTAACTATTAGATACACAGAGAACTTCTGTCTCATGAAACTAACTATTAATAGATACACAGAGAACTCCTGTCTCATGAAACTAACTATTAGTAGATACACAGAGAACTCCTGTCTCATGAAACTAACTATTAGATACACAGAGAACTCCTGTCTCATGAAACTAACTATTAGATACACAGAGAACTCCTGTCTCATGAAACTAACTATTAGATACACAGAGAACTTCTGTCTCATGAAACTAACTATTAGATACACAGAGAACTCCTGTCTCATGAAACTAACTATTAATAGATACACAGAGAGAACTCCTGTCTCATGAAACTAACTGTTAATAGATACACAGAGAACTCCTGTCTCATGAAACTAACTATTAGATACACAGAGAGAACTCCTGTCTCATGAAACTAACTGTTAATAGATACACAGAGAGAACTCCTGTCTCATGAAAGTCAGTGGCATATTATCACTATGCAGTCCTTTAAAGAACAGTGACTGACAGGTGTTCTATTAGAACTGAACCCCAGCTGACTTCAATTACTAGCTACTGCTGGGCAATATGCTGCTTTAAGCCCACCCAGAGTACAGGCCTAGCTTATGCAAAGCAAGGCTCTTGGTGAAATCAGTAGGCATACAATAAGAGGATTACTGTTAGA